>ML396496.1:0-15924 GCA_005239525.1 Nicotiana knightiana | reverse complement strand
CAGCACCATGGGGTTTCTTTTGCTTATTTCCCGTCTATTTCCTTCAGACAGTGGGACTGTATAGTATATCTTTTGTACATTATGTTAGTATGCCCGTAGGACTTGTGACACTAGTTCTTGGCACACACGTGATAGTTGTTATGGATTTCAGGTTGTATATATATTGGACTTCATGACTGCTTTTGATTAAAAACTGGCTAATTATCCTTGTCGATTCATGTTTTAAGTTTTAAAAACTGAGTATATGTTGAAATATTTAATCTAATAAGAAAGAACCCATAGTAAATTGAGAGTTGGCTTGCCTGACCCCGCTGTTGGGTGCCATCACAGCCTAAGTTAGGATTTTGGGTCGTGACAACATGGTATCAGAGCACTAGGTTCACGTAAGTCTCGCGAGTCACGGAAAAACCCGGTAGAGTCTTGCGGATCGGTACGGAGATGTTTGTACTTATCTTCAGGAGGCTATAGTATGTTAGGAAACATCTCTTTGTTCTTATTGTATCGTGCAGTCGATGATTTACTAAATTCATTCTTCTACTCTCTCACAGATGGTGAGGACGCGTGCATCTGATGTTCCAGATTCGGGAAGGGCCGCTACCCCCACTATCCGAGGCCGCGACAGAGGCCGAGGGAGGGCACCGACCCGTGGTAGGGGACGAGGGCGTCCCAGAGCTATACCGGTTCTGCCACCAGAGGGCCCTATTATAGAGGAGTAGGATGAGGTGCCTCCAGCAGACCTGCACCAGTAGACTTCATGACGGCGCCAGGCTTCCAGGCAGTCATGGGCCGTATGATGAGATTTATGGAAACTATGTCCCAGGCTGGTTTATTTCCAGCAGATCCATCCACTTCTCAGGCGGGAGGGGGAGTCTAGACCCCTACTGCCCAGGCTGTAGGCCAGACAACAACATTTCATCATACCCCGGCGATGCACTCCTGGCCTTAATTGGCCAGGTCGTGCCTCCGGCGCTGTTACTTTGAAGAAATTAGAGTGCTCAAAGCAAGCCTACGCTCTGTATACATTAGCATGGGATAACATTATAGGATTTCAGTCCTATTACGTTGGGGGTACACTACCCGTGGGTGGGGTCCAGCCTGTTGCAGCAGCACCTGAGCCTAGACCAGCTACGGACGGCGATCCACAGAAGTTATTGGATAGATGGACCCGATTTCACCCTCCAATTTTTGGGGGTGAGCGAGGTGAGGATGCCCTGGATTTTATGGATAGGTGTAGGAACAGACTACACAACATGAGGATACTAGAGTCCCATGGAGTGGATTTCACTACCTTCCAGTTGGAGGGCAGAGCTCGTAGGTGGTGGCAGTCCTATATTTTCAGCAAGCCAACAGACTCTCCTCCTGTCACTTGGGAGCAGTTCACACATATGTTTCTGGATAGATATATCCCACCCTTTGAGAGGGAAGAGCTGCGGTATCAGTTTGAGCGGCTAGAGCATGTACATATGTCAGTGATACTACCTACTGATGCAGAGAGGATGCGGAGATTTGTGGTCGGGTTGCATCCAGGTATTAAGGCCATCATGGCCCGAGAGTTGGAGATGGGTACTCCTTATCAGCTCGTGGTAGAGATTGCTCGCAGGATCGCGAGGAGCAGGGAGCAGGGGCAGCAGGACAAGAGGGCTAGATTCTCTGGAGATTTCAGAGGTGCCCTAGCTAGGGGCAGGGGTCAGTATAGCAGTGGTCAGCCCAGCAGGACTTTATATTCAGCACCTCCACCACCTCCCTGAGGTATTCCAGCGAGGCCTCATTTTAGCGCCATGCCAGAGCATTCCTACTGTCCTCCAGCCGTTCAGATTTCACTCAGTGGTTATCCCAGTCATCCGAGATCCTCCGACCCTTACTTCAGTGTTATGCCAGAGGGCTCTCATCGCCCTCTCACCATTCAAGGTTCTACTTCGGGGCAACAGACTATGGTACCTGGTAGTTTTTACGAGTGTGGAGAGCCAGGTCATATGAGGAGGCAATGTCCCAGGTTTCGGGGCAAGGCCGTACAGTACAGTTATCAGCCGATGGGTCCGGCACCAGCAGTCCAGCCACCTAGAGGTGGAGGACAGGTCGGCAGGGGTCGTCCTAGAGGTGGAGGCCAGTCAGGGGGAGGTCAGGCAGCTCATGTTCACTCTGGTGGAGCTCAACCTTCCGGTACTCCAGCCAGATTCTATGCCATTTCGGCCAGATCAGATGCAGTGACCTCAGACGCCGTGATCATAGGTATTATCTCAGTATGTGGTAGAGAGGCTTCAGTATTATTTGATCCAGAATCCACCTATTCATATGTTTCGGTCTTAGTTGCTCATTTTCTGGATGTCCCTCGTGAGTCCTTGGGTTCTCCTATTTATGTGTCCACTCCCGTGGGCGATTCTGTGGTTGTAGATCAGATTTGTCGGTCCTGTGTGATTTCATTTTACGGGTTCGAGACTCGATCTCATCTCTTATTGCTCGACATGGTTGATTTTGAGATTATTCTAGGCATGGATTGGCTATCTCCTTATCATGTCGTGCTAGATTGCCATGCCAAGACAGTTACTTTAGCCATGCCTGAGTCGCTTAGGCTGGAGTGGAGAGGTTCCTCAGTTAGTGCAGCCAACTGGGTTATTTAATTCATGAAGGTTCGGCATATGGTCGAGAAGTGTTGTTTGGACTATTTTGCTTATGTGCGGGACACCACCGCCGAGTCTCCAACGATTGATTCAGTGCCAGTGGTTCTAGAGTTTGCTGATGTATTTCCTTCAGACCTTTCAGGCATGCCTCCGGACTGTGATATTGATTTTTGCATTGATTTAGTTCCAGGCACCTAGCCTATATCTATTCCTCCGTACCGTAGGGCTCCGAAAGAGTTGAAGGAGTTGGAGGAGCAACTTGAGGAGTTGTTAGCTATGGGGTTCATCAGACCGAGTGTATCACCGTGGGGAGCTCCAGTTCCATTCGTGAAGAAAAAGGATGGGTCCATGCGGATGTGTATTGATTACCGCTAGTTGAACAATGTTACCATTAAGAACAAGTATCCTTTGCCGCGCATCGATGATTTGTTTGACTAGTTGCAGGGTGCTCGTGTGTTTTCTAAGATTGATTTGAGATCGGGGTATCATCAGTTGAAGATTCGGACCTCAGATGTTCCGAAGACTACTTTTCGTACGAGATATGGCCATTATGAGTTCCTGGTGATGTCCTTTGGCTTGACTAATGCCCCAGTAGCATTCATGGACTTGATGAATAGGGTGTTCAGGTCGTATATTTATTCCTTTGTCATTGTCTTCATAGGTTACATCTTGATTTACTCACGTAGCCTGGGTGAGCACGAGCAGCATTTGAGGGTTGTTCTCCAGACCTTGCAAGAACAGAAGCTATATGCTAAGTTCTCCAAGTGTGAGTTCTGGTTGGATTCTATGGCATTCTTGGGGCATGTGGTATCCGGAGAGGGTATCAAGGTTGATCCTTAGAAGGTTGAGGCATTTCAGATTTGGTCGCGTCCTACTTCAGCTACAGAGATCAGGAGGTTTTTTGGCCTAGCAGGCTATTATCGCCGATTTGTGGAGGGGTTCTCTTCTATTGCAGCTCCATTGACCAGATTGACTCAGAAGAATGCCCCGTTCCGATAGTCTGATGAGTGTGAGGCGAGCTTTCAGAAGCTCTAGACGGCATTGACCTCAGCACCAGTTCTAGTATTGCCTTCCGGTTTTGGGATGTATACAGTATATTGGCAACGCTTCGCGCGTTGGCTTGGGGTGTGTATTGATGCAGGAAGGGAGAATTATTGCTTATGCTTTACGCCAACTGAAGGTTCATGAGAAGAATTAGCTTCTGCATGATTTGGAGTTGGTGGCGATTGTTCATGCTCTTAAGATTTGGAGGCACTACCTGTGTGGAGTGTCCTGTGAGGTTTATACAGACTACCGTAGCTTGCAGAACTTGTTCAAGCAGAGGGCTCTTAATTTGAGGCAGCACAAATGGCTTGAGTTGTTGAAGGATTATGATATCACCATTCTTTTTCATCCGGGCAAGGCAAATATGGTAGCAGATGCCTTGAGCAGAAAGGCGAAGAGTATGGGTAGCTTGGCTTACATTGCAGCAGAGGAGAGATCTCTAGCCTTGGACATTCAGTCCTTGGCCAATCGACCAGTGAGATTAGACCTTTCAGAGCCTCGTCGAGTTTTAGCACATGTGGTTGCTCAGTCTTCGTTATTGGGTGAGATTAAGGCCCGACAGTTCTATGATCCGTGCTTAGCAGAGCTTCGGGAGGCGGTGGTTCAGGGTAGGGACAAGGAGGTTACTATTGGCGAGGATGGTGTTCTGAGACTGAGCAACCACATGTGCTAAAACTCGACGAGGCTCTGAAAGGTCTAATCTCACTAGGCGGGGATGGTGTTCTGAGACTTCAGGGTAGGGCCAAGGCGGTTACTATTGGCGAGGATGGTGTTCTAAGACTTCAGGGCCGCTTATGTGTTCCTAATCTTGATGTCATGAGGGAGAGGATTCTAGAGGAGGCACACAGTTCTCGATATTCTGTTCATCCTGGTGCTACGAAGATGTATCATGATTTGAAGCAGCATTACTGGTGGAGGCGGATGAAAAAGAACATTGTGGAGTATGTGACTAGGTGTCTTAATTGCCAGCAGGTGAAGTATGAGCACCAGAGGCCAGGAGGCCTACTTCAACAGATGCACATTCCTGAGTGAAATGAGAGCGCATCACTACGGACTTCGTGGTTGGGTTGCCTCGAACTTTGCGGAAGGTTGACGCGGTTTGGGTCATCGTGGATAGATTTACCAAATCAGTGCATTTCATTCCAGTAGCTACTACTTATACTTCTGAGAGGTTGTCCCAGATCTACATTCGAGAGATAGTCCGGTTGCACGGTGTGCCGGTGTCCATTATATCAGATCGAGTCCTCAGTTCATCTCGCATTTCTGGAGAGCATTTCATAGTGAGATGGGCACCCAAATAGATCTCAGCACAACATTTCATCCTCAGACTGATGGTCAGTCGGAGCGTACAGTTCAGATATTGGAGGACATGATCAGGGTATGTGTGATTGACTTCGGAGGTCAGTGGGACCAGTTCTAGCCTTTAGCCGAGTTTGCTTACAATAATAGTTATCAATCCAGCAGTGAGATGGCACCATTTGAGGCTTTGTATGGTCGGCGATGTCGTTCTCCTATCAGGTGGTTTGAGCCTGGCGAAGCTAAGTTATATGGCACCGACCTGGTGAGGATTGCTTTGGAGAGGGTGAAGTTGATTCAGGAGAGGCTCCGAACAGCACAGTCCAGACAGAAGAGTTACGCGGATCAGAAGGCGCGTGATGTATCATTAATGGAGGGAGATAAGGTTCTGTTGAAAGTCTCGCCGATGAAGGGCATTATGAGGTTCGGGAAGAAGGGAAAGCTGAGTCCAAGGTTTATAGGTCCCTTCGAGGTGTTGAGAAGAGTTGGGGAGGTTGCTTATGAGCTGGCCTTGCCTCCCAGTTTATCAGGAGTTCATCCAGTTTTTCATGTATCCATGCTCCGGAGGTACCATGCCGACTTCTCTCACGTAGTTGATTTCACCACTATTCAGTTGGATGAGAGGTTGTGCTACGAGGAGGAGCTAGTTGCTATTATTGATAGACAGGATCGCCAGTTGAGGTCCAAGAGAGTTTCTACAGTGAAGGTCCAGTGGAGGGGCCAACCAGTCGAGGAAGCGACCTGGGAGTCCGAGGAGGACATGCGGAGCAGTTATCCACACTTATTCAGCACTTCAGATATGATTCTAGACCCGTTCGAGGACGAACGTTTGTTTAAGAGGTGGAGAATGTAACGACCCGATCGGTCATTTTGCATTATTAGGCCCCTTTCCCCTAAATGAAACTTCCCATAGAAGCTTATTTTTATTTATGACTTGCAGGGGCGGGTGGTTCGGGAATCGGAAGTGTTTAGAGTGCTATAGGAACACTTGGTTCCTTAAGGTGGGCCTTTAAGGCCAAGTTTGACTTCGGTCAATATTTTGGGTAAACGACCTCAGAATCAAATTTCGACGGTTCCAGTAGCTTCGTATGATGATTTCGGACTTGGGCGTATGTTCAGAATGGGTTTTGGATAACCCGGGAGCGTTTCGGTGCCCAATATTGAAATAAGAGTTCCTTAGGTTCCTATTGTGGTTTGGGACGTGATTTTGAGTTATCGAGGTCCGGACGGAATTCAGAGACCGGAAATAGTTCCATTATGTCATTTATTACTTGCCTNTTGTTAGCGAAGTCAAGAAAACTTAAAGTTCCTAAGTTTGGTTCTAGGGGTTTTGAGGTGTGATTTTGAGTTTTACCGTTGTTTTGGGTGTGGTGAAGGCTCGAGCGATCCGTATTATGATTTGGGACTCTTTGGTATATTTGGACGGGGGCTCGGGTGGGCCCAGGTGCCTCCCGGACACCACACGAGGCCAAAAACCAGCTGAAATAGCTGCTGGTGCACCTGTTCTGGTGTGACCGCTGGTGCGGTTGCCCAGTCGCAGGTGCTGGGCCGCTCCTGCGGTCCCAGCCTCGTAGGTGCGACCCCCAGCGGGCAGCCCATTTCTCGCAGGTGCGGACAAAGTTCCGCAGGAGCAGAGACGCAGGTGCGGTCTCCTCTCCGCAGGTGCGAGCCTAGGCCTCCTCCTCCTTTTCCGCAGGTGCAAGACCGCAGGTGCGAGACCGCAGGTGCGGTCCTCGAGCTGTAGGTGCGGAACCACTATCACGCAGTGTGTTTCTTTAAAATACGGGATTTCTTCATTTGTCTTCATTTTCTTCCTCCATTAGAACACTTGAGAGCTTGGAAAAGGGCTCCATGACCCAACCACTGAGAGGTAAGTAAATTCTATCCTAAAGTTGGTTAATGCGTGCATTCTTAATAGGATTTAACTACTTAATTAGTGGAAGATTTAGGAATTTGGGTAGTAACCTAGGGCCTTCAAGAATTTAAAAAATTACCCATGATTTGACTATAAAATCATACAAAAATCGTATATTAATGATCCTTAGGCTTTGGGTGAGTGTTTCCTTCGAGAATTTTTGGAATCCGAGCATGCGGGCCTGGGGTTGGATTTTGGGATTTCTTCAAGAATGGTGAATTTGACTAAATAATAGGAGAATTCCATGCTTTGAATATAAATTGATATATTTGTATAACATTTGGCTAGTTTCGAGTCCGTGGGTGTCGAGTTTCGAGTTTCGGGCGCATTCTTGACCCGGGGAGTAGGTGCGACGCGAGGTGAGTCTCCTTTCTATCCTTGTAGGGGGGAACTATCCCCCTAGTGATTTAAATGCTATATGTGATAATTGTGGGGGCTATGTATGTACAAAGTGACGAGAGTTCGTACGTAGAGGCTATTACTATTATGTCCGGGTAGTTAGGCCCACATCATGCCTTGTGTTTTAATTGATATGAACTATATGCTTAATAAATTAAATGTTACATGCGGCTTATTTCCCTGAATTTATGGAATTTTCAGAAAAACTGTAAGGAATTGTTCACTGAGAAGTAAATTTTTAAAAAAGGAATAATGTGTGTGCATGTGACCGCTTCGTAATTTACATTCCGTGAGTGGAGTGTGATTTCCCCCACTCTTATGGGAATGGGCTGTATGCCACGGTGGATTGAGAGATGCACTTTTGGTTCGGGCCGTTCGAGCCTCGGCAGTGCATAGAGAGTATTACTTTAGGGAAAAGATGCACTTTTGATTCGGGTCGTTCGATCCTCGGCAGCGCATAGATGTGAGTACTTTGTGGAGAGGTGCACTTATGGTTCGGGCCGTTCGACCCTCGGCAGTGCACGTACATGACTATCTTATGACTCCGGCCGGTTTTCCTTACCCTGCATGCGCATGATTTAGTTGTTACTAAATTCATGGACATTGATTTGACAGATATTTGGGGGAAAGTGAAGTAGTAATTGTTTTATTCATTCCAAGTACTTTCTTTGGATTTCAGTGCCTTATATATATATATATATATATATATATATATATATATATATATATATTTGTTGCTTCACTGCCTTTATATGCCTTCCATTTCTATCATATTAAGTTAAATTATATTGTTGGACCTTAGTGAGTGTCAAGTCGACCTCTCGTCACTACCTCTTCGAGGTTAGGCGGGATACTCACTGGGTACATATATATTTATGTACTCATGCTACACTTCTATACTTAATTGTATAGGTTCTGAGGCTGGTGCATCTGGTTGTCGGACAGGAGCTTGATTTTGATTATAGACGGACCTGACTTCACGGTGAGATGCTTTCTCCTGGCGATCTTCGGCAGCACCATGGGGTTTCTTTTGTTTATTTCCCATCTATTTCCTTCAGACAGTGGGACTATATATTATATCTTTTGTACATTCTGTTAGTATGCCCGTAGGACTTGTGACACTAGTTCCTAGCACACGTGATAGTTGTTATGGATTTCGGGTTTGTATATATATATTGGCTCACGCCTCTTCATGACTGCTTTTGATTAAAAACTGGCTAATTATCCTTGTCGATTCATGTTTTAAGTTTTAAAAACTGAGTATATGTTGAAATGTTTCATCTAATTAGAAAAAACCCATAGTAAATTGAGAGTTGGCTTGCCTGACTCCGTTGTTGGGCGCCATCACGGCCTAAGTTAGGATTTTGGGTCGTGACATAAGAATTTTAGATAACTTATATCTTAGTCGACTTGTACTTACTTGGAATTATTTGACTTGTGTTGGCTTCACATTGTTGGTTGGAATATTGTGGATTCGTTGCTACGTCTTGTTTTCCCCTCGTTAAGTTGTTTTCTTTACATTTTGCATTCTTTACCGTGGTTATTCCTTGTGAATGATGTTCTACTATTTCTTTGTGAATTGAATTCCTTGTATTGATGTACTCCCCGTGCTTTATATTATTGTCATTGTTTCTTTGTATTTGATGTGGTGATGTACGAGTTTTCTGCCGTGCTATAATTGTTGTCCTTGTTTGTTGCGCTGCATATTTAAATTGGGACTACAGATGTACTCTGAGAGATCCCCTTGTACTGCATATTTGAATTGGGACTATAGACGTATTACGGAGGATCCTCCTGTACTACATATTTAAATTGGGATTATGGACGTATTCCGGAAGATCCCCCAGTACTGCATATTTAAATTAGGACTACAGATTTATTCCGGGAGATCCCCCTATACTGCATATTTAAATTGGGACTACAGATGTATTCCGGGAGATCCTCCTGTACTGCATATTTATTTTGGGAATACGGACGCATTTCGGGAGATCCCCCAGCACTGCATATTGTTTTGGGACTATGGACGTATTCCGGGAGATCCTCCTGTACTGCATATTTATTTTGGGAATACGGACGCATTTCGGGAGATCCCCCAGCACTGCATATTGTTTTGGGACTATGGACGTATTCCGGGAGATCCTCCTGTACTGCATATTTATTTTGGGAATACGGACGCATTTCGGGAGATCCCCCAGCACTGCATATTGTTTTGGGACTATGGACGTATTCCGGGAGATCCTCTGTATTCTATGATAAATTCGGAACTACGGGACATGATCCCAGTAGATCTTATTAAAGAAAATATGTTTGAAAGACATTTATCTTGAATAAAACTATGTTTGAAGTATATTTCTTTGGAAAAGTATATTTGAAAAGCATTTATCTTGATTAAAACTATGTTGAAGTACATTTCTTTGGAATAGTATATTTGGAAAGCGTTTGTGTTGAAGAAAAACTATGTTTGAAGGACATTTTGTTTGAAAAAGTATATTTGAAAAGCATTTATCTTGAAGCAGACTATGTTTGAGAGACATTTCTTGGGAAATTATATTTCAAAAGAGTTTTCTATTGAAAATGGCTTTTACCTTAAAGCTTTCAATATAAAAACTTGCGGGTGAAAGTTTACAGTCGAAGATTTTGACCAATTTATTGGGATTTGTGGCTAAGGCCTGATGTGGAGACTAATGCAGTGCTGAGTTGCTACTTGTCCTTATTGTACTGTAATTTTCGGACTTGGGCTGTGTTCCCGCCCATCCTTCGGTGTATTATTTTGGTGATCCGTTGTTGTTTACTGTTTTCCCTTCCTTATTGTAGTCGTTCTATTGTTAGCCATATTGTGTAGATAATAGATAGAGGTTATGCTTCCGTTATATTTTGTACTTATGCTTGTTTAGTTTATTAGACCGGTAGGTTTCTTGACTAGTCCTCGTCATTAATTCACTGAGGTTAGTCTTGATACTTAATGAGCACCGTTGTGGTGTGCTCATACTACACTTTGCACATTTTTGTGCAGATCCAGGTATTGGTCGTTAGTAGATGTGCAGATCCTTGCTGAGGAGACTCAAGGTAACCTGATGCTGCGTTCGCAGGCTTTAGAGTCACCTTCCTATTTTTTATTTACTCTATTTTTACTTACTTCCAAACAGTTGTATTTAGAAGTTGTAATAAACTCTGTAGAGTTTATAACTTGTACTATCGGGGTTTGGGAATATGCTCATTGTATAAAGAAGTCTTTTTCAGAAAATATTAGATTTTATTTATTATTGTTGCTATTCCATGCATGTTAGGCTTACTTAGTCGTTAAGACTAGGTGCCATCACGATACCCAATGGAGGGGAAATTTCGGTCATGACAAGTTGGTATTAGAGCTATAGGTTTATAGGTGCTACGAGTCATAAGCGAGCTTAGTAGAATCTTGCGGATCAGTACGGAGACGTCTGTACTTATCTTCGAGCGGATACCGAACTATTAGGACAATTCCATTTCCTTCATTCCTATCATGCGAGTTCATTGATCTTGAAGTTTGAAATTTATCATTCCATTCTCTCACAGATGGTGAGGACAGGAGTCGCGGTTCCTATTGATGTTACCCTCGAGATAGATGTCGCTAGAGGCAGAGGCAGAGGTCGATGAGGAGCACGTGCCGCAATTAGGACACCTACTAGAGCAGCCGTTGAGGAATCGCCAGCAGTTCCAGTTGGGGGGCAGGCACCGGAGGCGCCTGTTGTTACCCCCAGACTTCAGGAAACTTTAGCACAGTTCCTAAGCGTGTTTGGTACATTGGCTCAGGCAGGGTTATTTCAGGTTGCACCAGTTACTTCACCGATCAGGGGAGGAGCCCAGACTCACACCGTCCATACTCTAGAGCAGTGAGTTCACGTTGGTCAGGTTCCACGTTGTCATGGTGACACAGCCTATGGTTCCAGTTCCGGTCATGGTCAGAGCAGCAACATCTGAGGGAGAGCAGCTTAGATTTGCAAGGTTCAAGAGATATAACCCTCCTACATTCAGCGGTTCGAATTCAGAGAGTGCACGGGGTTTTCTAGAGGAGTGCCATAGCATCCTCTGCACTTTGGATATTGTTGAGACGAGTGGGGTTGCTTTTACTACGTTCCAGCTTCAGGAAGCGGCTTATCAGTAGTGGCGGGCATATGAGTTGGGTAGCCTGGCCGAGTTAGCTTCACTTACATGGAGTCAGTTTTCAGAAATGTTCTTGAGAGAGTTTGTACCTCAGTCCCTTCGGGTTTCATGGCATGCAGAGTTGGAGCAGTTGCGCCAGGGCACTATGTCATTATTAGAGTATTCCATCAGATTCAGTGATTTGGCTAGGCATGCACCTGCCTTAGTCGCTACAGTTAGAGGGAGAGTCTGTAGATTCATTGAAGGGATCAGGCAAGATATTCGATTCAGCATGGCTCGAGAGTTAGAGTCATATGTTTCGTTTCAGCAGGTGGTAGGGATCGCTCGCCAGTTAGAGAGCATGTGGGACCAGGAGTGAGAGGACAGACAAGATCAGGAGAGAGAGTCCAGGGAGGCGAGGAGGCCTCGTAGACCGGAGAGATATGGTGGTCCTTATTTTGGAGGCAGGGTGCGTCACGGTAGAGGTTTTGTGGGTCAGCCAGTTCAGTTTGCATTACCAGCTTCACATGGAGTTTAAGGTACTAATGGGTCTCAGAGTACTCGTATTGCCCAGTTTCCACAACCACGCCAACAAAGAGGTTGTTTTGAGTGTGGAGATACCAGTCACAGTGTGAGAGATTGTCCCGAGCTCCGGGAAGATGTGTTACAGCAGGGCATTCAGGTGAGTAGAGGGCGCCCAAGAGGGGAGGCCCGACCTGTTGATGTGTTTCGTATAATAGGCTGGAGGCTGTTGTGCCAGATGTCATCGTACATGTATGTTTTGATTTGCTACAGAGGGGCACCATTTGTATTTCATTATAGCTCTGCAAGTCGGGTCGAGTTCCTCATCTGTTATTTCATTTATGGGTGAGTTCCATGCCTTGCACTCTATTTTTGTGTTTGCTCCTGTTGAGAGATTTTATGAGTGGTAGCCCGTGTCTATCGTTTGTTCTATTCATTATTGAGAATTATGAGACTAGTAGTAAATTCATATTGTCCAGTATGGTAGGCTTGATGTGATTCCTGAGTATAGTGGTTACGAGCTGTGATTTTTATGCTCCATCGGTGTGGGATCCAGCACGTGTTGTAATTTTGTTGAAGGAATTGACCTAGTGAAAAGTTCTAGTTGGTTTGATGTGTATTCTAATTGTGATTCAAAGTTGAGGGTGGGACCCTCGTGATTTCATGTGATTTGTTGTGCTCGAACCAGGCTGAGTACGCAGTGGAAATTATACCAGGATGGGATCCTTGTGATTTGTTCATGTGCTTTAATTCTTTCCTTGTTATATTATTTTGTAGGTTAGCATTGATAGAGAGTTGTGACTATCAGGCTTGTTTGATAGTTTCCTTATGTGTTCCTCTTTTCATATTCAGTCATTTTCGTTCTGTGCTCCTTGAGTTTTAGCTTGCGGGGTATGTGCCCAGTGGTGTTAGTTGTTTCTTGGAAATTCGAGTGTTAGAGTACGAGGTCTTTGTGTTTCTTTCATTATGAGTGTGATGAAGGTTTGAAATAAAGTTCTATCAGATATGAGGCTAATTGCCGGTGCTGGATTGATTTCGGGCAGCTATTGTGATCAGAAGTGTTGTTAAGGGCCTATGTGTGGTGTGTTATGTTGTGTGGTCATACCTTGTGGGTGTAGGCATGAGTTGATGTAGATGGTTGAGACTGATACCGGGTATGGATTTAGAATCGGGTCTTTTGGAAATGAAAAGAAGGTGAGAATTTGGGGTCTGAGGCTTATCAGTGTTGGTAGAAAGGTTAATCGTAGTTGATATGGTGTCGTCAGGCTTATGTAGATTGGGGTGACGTGGGATCACCCACGTGTGTATTTTGGAAGTGTGCATTCAGTGATTTGAAGAGTTCGAGGCGAATCTTGGCACGTTCGAGGACGAACGTTTGTTTTAAAAGGGGGAGAATGTAACGACCTGACCGGTCATTTTAAGAATTTAAGCTCCATTCGGTGGCATAAGGTCTTGAACAAATTCACATTGTGTATATCGACCTGCGTGCATGGTTGGATTCAGTTACCGGATGATTCAGAGTCGAATTGGAAGAAGGATTTTAGTTTAGGAAGCTTAAGCGGTGAAATTTGGCTGGAATTTGAATTTTTATGTAACGGCTCCGGAATAGGTTTTGGATAATGTCAACAACTTCGTATGGTGATTTTGAGCTTAGGCGTGCGTCCGTATTTGGACTTGGAGGTCCGTAGAGTAATTTGAGGCAATTCGGCAAAAGCTGGAAAATTTGAAGTTTGGAAAATGGAGTAGTTTGACCACAGTTGACTTTTTGGGATATCGGGGGTGGAATGTGATCCGAGAGTTGGAGCAGCTCTGTTATGTGAATTGGGACTTGTCTTCAAAATTTGGCGCCATTCCGAGTTGAATTGATAGGTTTAGGCACGAGTTTAGAAGTTTAAAGAATTGGAAGTTCATAAACTCGATTTGTGGTGCGATTCATAGCTTCGTCGTGTTTTGATGTGATTTGAGACCTTGAGTGGGTCCGTGTTAGAGTTATGGAACTTGTTGGTATGCTTGGACGGGGTCCCGAGGGCCCATGGTGTGTCTCGGACGAGTGGTGGATGAATTCCATGGTTTTGGGGAAGACTGAGTTCTGGTGTAATCAAACCTATGGACCTTGGGCGCAGGTGCGATGGAGGAGGCGTAGGTGCGGGTGGAGCTGGTCTGGGCAGTCTCCGCAGATGCGGAGAGATGGTCGCACGTGCGGCCCGCAGGTGCGGTTCTTGGGGAGTAGATGCAGTCGTGGCCTTTAAGTGAAAAGTCGCAGGTGCGGTTAGGTGGACTGCAGAAGCGGTAGTGCAGATGCGTCTTTTGTCCGCAAATGCGGAAGTCTTGGAAGATTCATTTAAGCGAGGGCTGGCCATTTTTCTTCACATTTTGTGTGTTGGACTTCGGATTTGGGAGCGATTTTTGGGAGTTTTCAAGCAATCCGTTTGGGTAAGTGTTCTTCACCTAGTATTAAATGTATTTCATAATGTTACCTTCATTTCTATCATTAAATTTGTTTTTTGGGTTGAAGAAAATGTTGGTTTTTGAAGAAAATTTCCAAAATGAAAAATCATGATTTGAGGGACGAAATGGTATCGAAATTTGATAATTTTTGTATGGTTGAACTCATATTGGAATGGGTATTCGGATTTTGTAAAAATTTGTCAGGTTCCGAGGTGCGGGCCTGGGGGTCGACTTTTGGACCGACTTTTAGAATTTGATAAAGATTGAGGATTTATGATCCGAAATAGTTTCTTATGTGTTTAATTATGTTTTGAAGTTGTTTCGGGTAGATTTGAGTCGTCCGTAGGTCTTTTCCCGAGAAGTTCATTTTAGAGTACCGGGTTTCATCTTTGAGGTAAGTATCTTGCCTAACCTTGTGTGGGAGTATTACCCCTTAGGATTTGAGTCTTCTATGTTGATCGTAGTCCATGTACGTGAGGTGATGAGTGCTGCACGGACTTACCTGTAAAAGGTTGGCCTTTTAGGGCTCTTAGGTCCTTGTATTCCCTGTTAATGAAGTTGTATGTGTCAAGATTGAGTTCCTTACTACTAGTTTCATCTCTACCTGCTTAAATTAGAGTTACTTGATTTTAGATTCACTCTATTAACTATTTGAATCCCAATTGACTTAACTTAAGGTTTTACCTCTTCTACCGTTATGCTATACTTCTCATGAACTGCCTGTCTAATTGGAATTAGTATTATCTTATCCTATAATTGTTTAGCCTTGATTGGAGTTACGAGTATCTTTTACTGCTTACCCTTATTTGAATTGTTGAATATCTATCATAATTGCTCGACCTCATATGAAGCTTAGATAACTTATATCTTAGTCGACTTGTCCATACTTGGAATTATTTGACTTGTATTGGCTTCTCATTGTTGGCTGGAATTAGGGGTGGCTAACGGGCCGGGCCCGGGCCAAACGGGTCAAGTGGGCCGGGCTAAGCGGGCCCGGGCTATGCGGGCCTGGGTTATGCGGGCCCGGGCTAAACGGTCCCGGGCCAAACGGGCTATATGTGTGGAACCGGCCCCCTACGGGCCTAAGCCCACATGGGCCCGAGCTAAGAGGGCCGAGCCCGCGGGCCAAACAGGCCTAAACGGGTCCGGGCTATTTTTTTTTTATTTTTTTTATGTAAGGCAATTTCTTGTAAATCTTGTATAAGTGTATTATATAAGTGTTATTCTAGAGTTACAAAATTTTTGTTATGTAATTATATTATATTATCTAAGACAATTTATTGTAAATTATATTATATAACTATTAGATATGTATTGTAATTCAAGTGTAAACACAAATATTCAAGGAAATGCCTTATAAATTTTATTAATAACGACATTTAAAAAAATGACAATATCTTTCTTAGTCTTCCTCCCCCCAATGGAATGAGCACAGCTAAGGTACTAATACCACTATTAAAAGGGAAAAAAACTAATCAAGATGTGCCAAAATATAAGTTAATATTAATCTACATAGTATCCCTAACAAATTTCATAAATCCTTCAAGGTTGGGAGGAACTTCC
>MDKJ01080542.1:0-28565 GCA_005239525.1 Nicotiana knightiana | reverse complement strand
GAATCTGCACACAAGGTGCAGGGGTAACGTGAGTACACCAACTTAGTAAGTAACAAGACCAAATTATGGCCTGAGAGGTAGTGACGGACTAAACCTCAACAGATAACAACATATAAAATCGTACAGTAAAGTATACATGCTTTCCATTCAAGTGTTCAGCTCAGGAAGTAAAACAAATGCAAATCTGAACAGTGTAACATAATCATCTTAGTATGTCTCTAAGTGCCAATGCATAGAATGCATGAAAATGTACCATGTACCTCTACTCGCAAGTGCTCAACCACTCGGTACAGTTTATGGCCATCCGGCCCAGGGAAGATCCATCTTGGAATATATACACATCGCCAACAATAGTCGTTTATTACCGAGGAAGGCTATTCCAACCCAATGGAGAAGATTCATCTCCAGGTATAAATACTTCGGAAAAGATCCATGCCCAGGGAAGATCCATCCCTCAAAATATCATTTGCGCTCACTAGGGGTGTGTTACAGACTCTGAAGGGGATCCTACATCCCAAGCGCTATCATAATCATCAACATATCCGTGGTGGCGATCAGCTCAATCCCATAATTATCACTCATCATTAGGCTCTCGGCCTCACTCAGTCATCACTCCCCATTCTCACACACACGGACTCACAATGCCATGAAACTAGTCCGAAATAATAATATGATGTGTCATACTGTAATATCTGAGACTGAGACATGATATGATATGCATGACTACGTCTGAGTCTAGAATATCAATGAACTAAGGAGATGACAACAAGAAACGACCACTCGGGTCTCAACAGTATCAGCGTAAAGCCCTAACTGGATATTTAGCATAATTTGCAACACATTTACTTAATCACATGATAGTAACACAGATATCGACAAGAAAGAATCACTAAGTGGTGCCATGGTATGAACCAGGCCACAATTTTCACGGTACACGCTCGCACGCCCGTCACTTGGCATGTGCGTCACCTCAATTATAATCACATAACACATGTTCAGGGTTTCGAACCCTCAAAACCAAGTTTGGAAGCATTATTTACCTCAATTAAGATAAAACACTACTCCGCAAAGCTCTTTCCACTCGACTCGACCACTAAACACTCTGAATCTATCCAAAATCAGTATATTATCATTAATACACGCTAAAGGAATGAAGCCCATAAGAAAATTATCAAATTAAACCACAAATCCGGAGATTAGTCAAATCCGGCCCCGGGCCCACATCTCAAAATCCAACAAAAATTACAAAACTAGAAGCATCATTCACCCACGATTCCAACCATACCAAATTTACCAAAATTCGACCTCGTTTGACCCCTCAATTCCCTAAATTAAACTCTCCAATTCTAATCCCTACTTTCCCCCAATGTCATCCCTAATTTCTACAAATTCCATGCCTAAACAACTGAAATTCATCATAATTACGAGTATTAAGTTCAAATATCTTACCTCAACGAAATCCCCGTTGATTCCCTCTTAAAAACCCTCCAAAAGCTCCAAAAACCGAATGATAATTGTGATGATATGCCCAAAATTCGCGAAGTCCACAATTTATAATTTCTGCCCAGCACTTCCGCACTTGAGGTCCCAAGAGCACGCAAATGTGCAACCGCACCTGCGGTCCAATCGTCTGCATATGCAGATCTCACTTATTCCGCCCATTCCGCTCCTACGATTACTTCCTCGCACCTGCGGGCCCGCAGGTGAGATCCACTCTTCTCATCTACGATTAAGCCCCAGGATCCCTTCTCCGCATCTGCGACCCTTTACCGCACCAGCGACCTCCGCTCCTGCGCTCCCCCTTCCGCATGTGCCGATCCTGATATCAAATTTTCCACTGCGATCGAAAATTGCCAAATTTCAAATTTCCTCAATTCAAGCCTCTATCTACCGCGTGTTGATACCCAAATTTTTCCTATATTGTTTTTAAAATGCATATATAGCTTCAAAACAATGCATGTGCAACAATTAATATTTTTCATAATTTTTGCATTTTTCTAAGGATTTTTATTAATTTATCCCATTATTTTATATATATAAATAATTACTAGTTTCTGCAAAAAGGGTTTTATAATGATTTTATTGCTTAATTTTTATCATTTATATTTATACCAAGCTTTAATTATTACATGAATAGCCACATTTATATTTTTTGAGTTATAATTGCAATAACTTTGCAATAATAGCCCATGCATGCATTATTACCTTATTTTTCCAGAAAATAACTTTTTATATTTTTATAATATCAAGTAATAATTTTAAAATCATTTTTATGCATGAAAATCATTTTTTATAATTTTTAATTATTTTTACAAATTATTATATTAATTAATTGGGTATTTAACAAATAGCCCTTTGAATTCATTTTAATTTTGGACCTAAACTGATTATACCGGCCCAATTACTTAAAATCCTAGACCAATCCGCCCCATCCCAAACTAAATAACCCTTACCCGACCCAGAGCCTTCTCTAATCATGGCTGTTGAACTCTGTGATCAACGGTCCACATTACCCCTTTCCTTTTTTAATCTAACCCAAACCCTAACACCCTTATTTCTCTTGTTTCCGCCGTCCCTGAATCCCTACCTCCCTGATTCTCTCTCAAACACTCACCCTAACCCTAGCCACCGTCACCGAAAAACCCCCGTTCCATTGGATTTCTCTGTAATTTCTGGCCCCTGCCGGCCTCTCACCTCTTCTGGTTGTTCGATTATGTTGATTTATGGAAGAATCTTGAAGTGATTCAACCCATATTTTATTCAAAACCGTTTCATAGGCCTACCTATGGCCATCTCCATTTGTGAGTATTATTTTCTCCGTGTTTATGGCACGAATTTATGATTTTAAACCAGGTTCCTTTCATCTCTGTTATTTTTTTAAAACCTAATCTTATACTACTCGAATTTGTTCAGATCCTTGTAGATCTGAGATATTCTTAAGTTTTTTTGCCATTTTTCTTTAAAAGTTCCTGTGTTTCCTTACTATTGACCGATTTTTTATCTCCTCTAAAAGCTAGGGTTTCATCCTTTTAAAGTTTTTTCAAAATACCATGTTTTTAAGTGCTTAACCTTGATTCTCTTTACTTGCTTGACCGTTTCTCATGCCTATTCCCTACCCCTAGGTTTTTCTCCTTATTGCATTAATCACTTCAATATTTTTCCGTTATTGTTTATCTCTGTCAATCAATATATATTGACTGATTTTATTTAGGATTCGAATTATATTTTCCTGTTAAAAGTAGTGCTTCTCTGTGATTTTATTTATTTTCCTTATTTGTGACTTAAATTAGTACTACTTGCGCTAATTAGACTATTAGTCTGATTTAGGAATTTAATTGACTCCTATATGGTCAGTAATTGATTCACTTACCTTATTTGAATCCCAATTTGAGTCGTTAAGGGATTATCCTCAATTTAAGGGGTCCTTTCCGGATTCTTTTGTGTAAATTGATTGAGTTGATTCCTCAATTAACTGATTAATTACCTTGTTTTATGAATTCTGATTTATTCTTTACCTTAATTGTTTTACTTTGCTAAGTGCTATATAAACCCCACTCTGATTTTTCTTTGGGACACGAACACATTAAGAAAGAAACACAAACACACAAAAACTCTTGCTCTTATTCAAATGTTTCAGTTACTTGTGTTTGCTACACTATCTAGCCGGCTGAAAGCCAAGGCTAGACCATTGGATACTGCATCCTTTTACCTTCATGTTTTCTATTTTAACTGGTATGTATCTCCTCATATTGTCATTAATTATGCTATGAAGTTTAAACCTATGTGCTTTCCTGTCTATTTCTCTACTTCTGTGTAGTTAAGTCCATGTCTTTCATGTGTATTGATTTCAATTAACATGACTACTTCTGTTTTTCCTGTTGATTTTAATTAGCAATAACTACTTCTGTGTAATTACACTTCTGTCTTTCCTGTTTGTTGATCTTAATTAGTATAATACTTTCGTGTAGTTAAATTCATGTCTTTCATGTTTATTGATCCTAACCAGCATGTATATCCCTGTCATTAGGTCCTATTCAGTATGTTATGTAATTTGTCTGTCAACCTCCCTTTGCTTGCTTTATGTCTCTGTTAATTAGCTTGCCTCAACTCTCATGAAATATCTTGTCCAGCATGTCAATATGGTTCATACATTCTAGAATGTTCTTATTTGATCCGGGATACTTATCCACTTGTTTCTCAACTAGCACACCTTCATGTTTGTCCTGTTTTATGTATTCCTGACTTTTATGCTCCCAACCGCTGCTACCTGTCTCTGTGTAGTTGTCTGATCTTTATTCTGACCCCAGCATGCTATATGCTCACCTAGTGACAAACTAAGTCAATCCTAGGCAATGTGAAATTTTGTTTAAAGTAACTGTGATCCTGTTATGTCTATTTGCTTAACTGCTTGAATCTTTGTTTGAACTCAAAGTACTGAAATGACTCTATTTGTTCCTATTTATTTCTAAAAAGCCAAGCTGTTTTCTTAAAACTATCTCATATTTTTATGTACTATTTTCAACTCCCATTCTTAGACTTCTAGGGTCTTGCCCCTCCAGTGTGAGCACTGCCTAGGAGTCCATGAGACTCCTCCGAAATCTGACACACTGGAGCTGGCTTTTTCCACACTTGTTCACAAAAATGTTTCTTTAAAAGGGTTTCTAGTGTAAGCATGGCTCGGGGTCCCCGAGGCCCCTGGGAACTTTGACGCACCAGAAGAACATTTGGTATACTATGAGATACTGGCACACTTCAGATTTGGTTGAAGGCCTGGATTTCCAAGTTTACTGTTGGGCCTATTTAGGCTCCCTATAACATAGTAATTTTTGTTACACCCCATATTTTTTTCATACGTGAATGTACGTCATAAATAAATTGATGGAATCTCGAAAAATAAGATGTTACATATTGCATTTTTGTATGTTAAAGTTTAGTCTTCAATTAAGCGACGTAGACTCGGGGATGAGACTATCTTGAGGATATACACATTTATGCTATTTATAACAAGCAATAAATAAGTGTCATGAAAGATAAGGGTACACGAATTAAAGAAAACGAGTTTCGTTGGAAGTGGTCAATTTGGGATAAAATACGGGTCCAGCGATAATACCCGATAACTATGAACTAGTACCATGAAAGGTACAATATGACCACGGTAATATAATGTATAAAGTATATATAAAGTATATTAAGAATAAGTAAAATTTTAAGTAATTTGAGGCAATTCTTAATTATACGGGCAATTGGTTAATTACCGGGTAACGGGACATTACCCAGTTAACTAATAAGTGAATAAAAATTTATAAAGTACCCCCTCCCGCAAAACGTGGTAAGAAGCCACAAATATATAAAGTGACTAAGTAGTCATATGGTCCTAGGAATTAATGAGATTTAACAAATTAAATGTCTGTTCTATTCATTTGGACAAAATAAGACCAAAGACGTCAAAAATCCTAAAGTAATGCATATTCCATTTTCCCAAGTTCAAAGTCTTCAAGGAGGAGGCTTAATTTGTTCCAAAAAGCTTCAAAGAAACAGAAGCTAATTCCGTTCAAATTCCTTCAAAAAGCAGAAGCTCAATCCGTTCAAGACTTCAAGAACAGAAACAAAATTCAATCCGATTTTTGGAGTTGTAATTTAATCCACTAAGGTTTCCCGCAAAATATTATACGGAGTTTTTCCTACTCCAGGTATGTTAAGGCTATCCCTTCTTTGTTTTGGCATGGTCCAAATTATACTGAAGAAACAAGCAAATACACAGTTTCTATAAATTACTCTATTCATAGAAATAGTAGGGGTGTCTATATTCTTGATTCCCCATGAGAATTATTATTATTTTCTGTTCATGGGTCCCAGAATAATACGCAGTTGGAAAATTTTATCCGGAAGGAATATTGAGATTATTACGTACTTTTCATGCATTTTATACATGTGCATTGACCCATGACCAGATGGCGTTATATATGCATATATATGTAAATATATTTATATGGGATATGGGAAAAGGTTACAGCGTTATATACGCACCACTACCTGATCAGCTGGTATATGATGATGATGTTGCCCACAGTGGCTAAAATATGATTCAAACGGCGTTATATGCGTGTATATATGTATATATATTCAAACGGCATTATATACGCGTATATATATATATATATATATATATATATATATATATATATATATATATATATATATATATATATATATATATATATATATATATATATATATATGTATATATATATGGGATATGGAAAAGGTTATGGAGTTATATACGCACCACCGCCTGATCAGCTGGTATAAAATGATGATTTTGCCCACAGTGGCCTATATGGTATGATGGGATGCCCTCAGAGGCTGATGATGTTATGAAACATATACCTATGCACGACATGACATTCATACGCATATGCATAATGCTAAAAGTGCTTTACTATTTTCAGAGTTATCTAGACAAACAGGTTGAGTCAATTACTCTATATCTCTTTCATATCTCTTATGTATTTATTTAGGTGCCTCACATACTCGGTACATTATTCGTACTGACGTCCCTTTTGCCTGGGGACACTGTGTTTCATGCCCGAAGGTCCTGATAGACAGGTCGAGAGCCCTCCAAGTAGGCTATCAGATCAGCGGAAGATGTTGGTGTGCTCCATTTTCTTCGGAGTTGCTCGTTGGTTAGTATGATTTAGACACATATTGTTTGGTAAGGCGGGAATCTGTCCCGACCTTTATGATGTGTATGTACTCTTAGAGACTTGTAGACATATGTCGTGTATATAAAGGATTGTACGGCCTGGCCGGCCTATGTTTTAAGTTTATAAAGGATTATGTTGGCCTATTAGGCCCGTATGTAATGTGTATGTAATGATGTAATAAGAAAGATACGTTACATTGGTACGCGGTTGGGTAAGGTACTGGGTGCCCGTCGCGGCCCATCGGTTTGGGTCGTGAAAAAAGTGGTATCAGAGCCGTTCTGTCCTAGGGAGTCTACAAGTCGTGTCTAGTAGAGTCTTGTTTATGGGTGTGTCGTGCACCACACTTATAAGCAGGAGGTTACATGGCATTTAAAATTGTCACTATTTCTTCTTACTCTAGATTGTGTGGTAGAGCTCACTTATAAGAATTCAAATTCCGAAATTCTATTTTTATTCGTAATAAGACGATGCCAACGTTCAGAAAGATGATCGATAAGAGATATAGCTGAGGAAGTGTTGAATTAGAGGAACTCGAATTTGTATCATGCTTATGATAAGTAAGTATGAGGTCTTCAGCAGATCATGTGCGTACTGAAAGGTGCAAGCCTCTTGATAAGGAGCCTTAAGGCAAGAATGCCTATACACCTCTATGGTGAAAGACAATGAGAGATTAAGAAGATAAATACAAGTTTCAACAAGCAAAATAAGCAAGATAAAGAAGGTACGAGGCGCCCAGTTAATGAAGGTTAACAACGTTTATAATTCAGGCAGAGGCACATAAGCTTTTGAGTTATATTCAATAGTAACAGAGGTATATACAATTGGTCGCACCCATTCCAGATATGCCCTATGGGTGTTAATATAAGTAGTATAAGAAGATATGATGTATGAATTGTTAGTGACAGTTGACATTTCTGAAGGATACTGCAAATATGCTAATAAATCTCCTTGTGAGACACCCGGATGGTACACTTTAAAATAGTGCAGCCAGATATGAGTACTACAAAGACATGCACTATAAGCCTTGAAGGAATACATATTACCTTAGTATGGCTCGTGTCCCTAGTAAAGCGAGAACGTTAAGCAACTTGAAGAGCCACTGGATGGAGCAAAGGAAAACTAAAAGCGAAAGAATGTCGTATTGAATTTTTCACAAGAAAAGGGATATGCAGAAACATTAGCAGAGTAATAAGAATAGAGAGAAGGAAGCATTATGAATAAGGTGTGATACATTGATGAAAACGGTAGAGTGTTACAAAACCTGTAGTCAAATGAAGAAAGAGACGAAAGGTGATGGGCCTTAAGACAACGAAAGAGTATAGGCCATAAGGTTATATCCTCATTTTGAGAAATAAGTTCGTAGCTCCAACGCGACTACTAGAGGGGAGAGTTAATACCTAGAGTAACAGAAATCAATATGGACTAGCAAACAAGATAAACTAAATATGAATTAGGGACTGAATGATTAGGAAGTACTCGGCATCATGGGAATTTCAGATTTCATTCCGACGGTAATAGAAGGGACCACAGAAGAAGATTCACGATGAATATAGAGAATAGTCATTCGGGGAGACGCTTCCCTAGAGCAAGCAATGTGAGCAAAGTTAAGCTTAAGAGATTGTATGTACCAGTTACGCTAAGTGTCACCCTCGCGAGTAAGGGAATTTGTCATCCTTGGTACAGAAGAATTGCCGCAAGGCAAGTAAGGATCATTGATGTTGAGAAACTACACCAAAGATGAAGAGGTAAAATATAAATAGTTAGATTCTCGTGGCTTCAGTTTTTAGTACATCCTTAAAGGGGGGAATATGGAGTAATGTGTCATTAAGCCAAAATTAAATGGTTCTAGTGACTATGGAATGGTAAAGGAAGAATGTGATAAATGAAAGAGGAATGAGATGGCACTTATCCAAATCTTACAGATACGCTACGATTCAAAAATATTCTACAAGCACGACGTCAAGGAGAGGAAGTAAAAGTTCCTGCCCGAGCTGTTATTAATAAATAACGAGTCAGTGCGAGACGTAAGTTAAGACAAAGGAAGTAACCCGAGAAGTATTACGAGGAATATTGATATGAGAATGGGCCAACGAGTAGTTAGTAATTGGTCAGGAAGATCCCAGTTATGGCCAAACAGGAGGTTATAGACGAATCATCAGATCGTGTGAGATAAACATAGTAGAACCCAACATGGAGAGTTCAACCTCGAAGAATATCATTATAATACTTGAGATATATTCAAATAAGAGTCGGGGTAGTTAAAGATACGCATGAATGTTACGGGGATAAAAGAAAGTGCCACTGGGAAGGCAGTTAAAATATCAGTTCAGAAGCAACCATACAAGCACAAGGGCATGTAAGTAAGCAACTATGGATGATTATAGGCAAGTAAGGAAATCAAAAAGGTCTATAATAAGCTCACAACTTTACAAGAGTCAAGGGTTCTCCCTAAGTACTACAACGAAAGACTAGCTGAGGAGATAAGAAAGAAGGCTTCAACCTAAGCACAACGACCTAAAGAGGAAATGGCCTAACAACAATCTCGCAACAACATTGTAAGCATTCCAAAGGAAAGTGGAACCTACCATGGCTAATGAACGGGAAGTAAGAATTAAAAGTTATAATCGAGATCATATGAGTTGTATGAAAACTCTGGCAAGTGTGGGCACAAATATAAGCTAAGTATGGGCGCAACAAGGGGGCAGAAAGACCAGGAAAAGTAATAGTTTACGTTGAAAGAAAGATAAGATGGAACGAAAGAATTATTTAATCAAAGATCCAGGGTTAGTACATTATGGATACACTCAAGGTTTTGGAGCATTATCCAGGCAGCATATTTGTTGACAATCGTACAGCCATAGAAAACTCCGGTATAAGTTAAAAGAAAGTAATTGAGCCCGGGGCATAGACAAAGGGTTGAATTGTTAGAAGATTATATCATGGATATTCCATAACGCCCATGAAAGGCTAAGGTAATAACTGATACCATGAGCCACGGATCGGAAAATAGCTTAGGCCTATGTAAAGGCTGATCAGAAGGAAGAGGAAACTAAAGAATTACATCACCTAAGTAAATCAGGAGTCTGATTATTGGACCAAGAAAAATTATAGAAGTTGTGCTGGAGAACATGACAGAACTACTCTTAATATCGGATGTTTAAGAGAAATAACACAACAATCATAATCTATACACGGAAGCCAGTTAGAAGAAGTACCAGTCTCATAAGAAGTCAGTACGAAGCTCCTACTGGATTGTGTATGTACCAGAGGTGCGAGTATTATAATAGAG
Organism: Nicotiana knightiana; assembly: GCA_005239525.1. NCBI lineage: Eukaryota > Viridiplantae > Streptophyta > Magnoliopsida > Solanales > Solanaceae > Nicotiana > Nicotiana knightiana. The sequence continues at coordinate 18,572 of MDKJ01080542.1, read as the reverse complement.
CTTCAAGTTATGGACGTGAATTACACCTAGGTGGAAGAGAGGTTATGGAGGATATAAAAGATATGATATGAGATTTTAAGCAATTAAGGTAAAAGTGAACAACGTACAAGATACTCAAATGTAGAAAGTTGTGAATAGTCCATATTTTGGATAGAAGGCTATAAGCGCGGGAGTCCAATAACCGGGAATGATAGCGGCATCATTAGCTTGCATGTCTTCCAGCCTATGGTTTCTAAGTACTGAGAGATATAGTTAAGAGAATAGAGAAAACTTGGAGACGATGTGATGTCTCGCTTGAAATTCCAGAATAACATAAGGAAATCTATGGTGCAAGCAAGTTGAAGGAAATTTTATATATGAATATGTATAGGTCGCAAGCTAAAGTATGGTAGAGCGACAAAATTTTAAGGAAACATGAGTAAGGATGAGGAAAGGCAAGTGAAGAGTTGACGAGAATGGATAAGTCCTAAGGATTAAGTCCATGAAAACAAGAGAAAGTTCAGTATAGCCTGAATGAACTCAAAGGAATCTAAGATTAATAGCATTTGGAAAGAATGAAATGCTGACCTAGTAATAAAATGAGGGTATAATTGTGACACATAAAGGATGACGTTTGGGCCTTCGTTTGAATAATGATTTGCAAAAAAAAAAAAAAATTAAATAAAAATTATGGTATACCCATGGAAATGCAGCAAGGTCGTATGAATGGATAACCAGACCCATGAAATAAGGTATGACCATATTCGCAAGTTCTACAAAGTATCGAGCAAACGACTTAAGTATACCTTTAAATGCCCAGAAGGACATCTTGTGAAGCTCTGTATATGTTTACAAAGTGAAGCCTAGAGATTGGCCAAAGGTTGGAGGAAAAAAAGGGAGAAGAGTCGCATAGGCGCACTTACAAGGTCAAAGTCATACAGGCTGCATGATAGAAGGTAACAACAATTACGAGATGGAAGGATTTCAACCATAAGTCATGGTGTGAGAAAGAGTCCTAAAGTGGGGAATGCCCTGGACTTGGGAATTATTCACATAACAGTTTCCTAGATGGCAAGGATAGTACTAAATTATTTGGAAGGCATAAGTTATGAAAATGATAAGTGCATCAGTCAACATTCAAGGACGAATATTCCAAAGGAGGAAAAGATGTTACACCCCATATTTTTTTCATACTTGAATGTACGTCAAAAATAAATTGATGGAAGCTCGAAAAATGAGAAGTTACATCTTGCATTTTCGTATGTTATAGTTTAGTCTTCAATTAATCGACGTAGACTCGGGGATGAGACTATCTTGAGGATATACACATTTATTATAATTATAACAAGCAATAAATAAGTGTCATGAAGGATAAAGGGTACACAAATTAAAGAAAATGAGTTTCGTTGGAAGTGGCTAATCTGGGATAAAATAGGGGTCGAGCGATAATACCCGATAATTATGAACTAGTACCATGCAAGGTACTATATGACCACGGTAGTATAATATATAAAGTATATTAAAAATAAGTAAAATTTTAAGTAATTTGAGGTAATTATTAATTATATGGGTAATTGGTTAATTACCGGGTAACGAGACATTACCCAATTAACTAATAAGTGGATAAAAAAATTATAAAGTACCCCCCAAAACGTGGCAAGAAGCCACAAATATATAAAGTGACTAAGTAGTCTTATGGTCCTATGTGGCCACCTAGGAATTAATGGGATTTACCCAATTAAATGTCTGTTCTATTCATTTGGACAAAATAAGACCAAAGACGTCAAAAATCCTAAAGTAATGCATATTCCATTTTCCTAAGTTCAAAGTCTTCAAGGAGGAGGCTTAATTTGTCCCAAAAAGCTTCAACGAAACATAAGCTAATTCCGTTCAAATTTCTTCAAAAAGCAGAAGCTCAATCTGTTCAAGACTTCAAGAATAGAAACAAAATTCAACCCGATTTTTGGAGTTCTAAGTTCAATCCACTATGGTTTCTAGCGGAATATTATATGGAGTATTCCCTACTCCAGGTATGTTAAGGCTATCTCTTCTTTCTTTTGGCATGGTCCAAATTATACTAAAGAAACGAGCAAATACATAGTTTCTATAAATTCCTCTATTCATAGAAATAGTAGGGGTGTCTATATTCTTGATTCCCGATGAGAATTATTATTATTTTCTGTTCATGGGTCTCAGTATCCGGAAAGAATATTGAGATTATTACGTACTTTTCATGCATTTCCTACATGTGCATTGACCCATGACCAGATGGAATTATATACGCGTATATATGTAAATATATGTATATGGGATATGAAAAAAGGTTACGGGGTTATATACGCACCACCACCTGATCAGCTGGTATACGATGATGATTTTGTCCACAGTGGCCGATATGATATGATGGGATGCCCTTAGAGGCTGATGATGTTATGAAACATATACCTATGCACGACATGACATTCATACGCATATGCATGATGTAAAAGTGCGTTACTATTTTCAGAGATTTCCAAACATACATGTTGAGTCAATTTCTCTATATCTCTTTCATGTCTCTTATGTATTTATTTATGTGCCTTACATACTCGGTACATTATTTGTACTAACGTCCCTTTCGCCTGGCGACGTTGTGTTTCATGCCCGCAGGTCCTGATAGACTGGTCGAGAGCCCTCCAAGTAGGCTATCAGCTCAACGGAAGATGTTGGTGTTCTCCATTTGCTTCGGAGTTGCTCATTGGTTATTATGATTTAGACACATATTGTTTGGTAAGGCGGGACTCTGTCCTGGCCTTTATGATGTTTATGTACTCTTATAGTCTTGTAGACATATGTCGTGTATATAAAGGATTGTACGGCCTGGCCGGCCTATGTTTTGAGTTTATAAAAGATTATGTTGGCCTAGTAGGACCGTATGTCATGTGTATGTAATGATGTAATAAGAAAGACACGTTATATTGGTACTCGGTTGGGTAAGGTACCGGGTGCCCGTCGCGGCCTATCAGTTTGGGTCATGAAAATTTCATTCTGTAATTCATTTATATATGGTCTATAATAATAATTCTTGTAAAAACAGATATTGGGGTTATTAGTAAAACTGGGAGAGACTTTTATATATAACTTTGTGGGGATTGGATAGAAATCATGCCCATAGGATTGTTATGATTATCTATATGCATTAGAAACCGTGTCTATAGGTCTTGTCTCATTCTTTGAAATCCTGTATTTCACATTTGCATTAGAAATCCTGCTTCTAGGCCATTTACCAATTCTGCATTAATAATCATGTTCTCAAACCATCATGTGTGCATTAGAAATCACGTCCCTAGGCTTGTTGAATTTGCTTGAAAACTGGCTAACAACTTTATTTGCTTAGATATCATGCCTATAGGAAGAAAATATGAGAATCAGTTTCATCACTTAGCCGTCATGCCTATAAGGAATAAGTATAAAAACAATTTTACACTTAGATATCACGTTTGTAGAGATAAATATGTAAAATCAATTTCTGTGTTTATATGTCCTTAAATAATGCTTGTGATCATTTTCAGTGCATAGACAGCAGGCATATAGGGTCTAATCAGATAAAAATCTTCCTGTCGTAAATCAATCGCTAGTTTATTATTATGGCCTGATTCACGCTTAGATACTATGTCTATAGGATCCTGCCCAGTTATCACCTAGGCAGATCTGTCGGTTCATTAAAGTTCTGAAGTTTAAGACTGTGTTTGTTTGACTACCTACAAACTGCCCAGATCCAGTAGGTAATAAAATCAGTAGGCAAACTGATTAAGTATTCATTGTCTCGTCTTAATAAAATGCTGCATATTCTGCTTCGTGCTTATCTAGATATCCTGCTATTGGATTTTATATAGTTTAAAAACTGCTCTTTGAGGTGTGCAATTGTTTGTTTACTTGTGAAGGTAAATCTGAGCCCTTTAATTATTCCTTATATGATAGTCCAATTATCTTTTGTTTGACGCCTATTTTTCTCCTTCTAAGCACCATAGGTGAGTCTAGAACCACTTTAAATAGACACCTTAAGCACCTCTAGGGCCATAGGTAAATGACGGGTAATGCACGCATAGGTACGTACTCGGCACTATTATAACGCTTAGATAATAATTAAGGGGAGGGTACTTGGGTAGTAAATGAGATGATGATCTGTGCGCTAATTCTATGCGTAACATCTCTATTTGAGGATGGTTACCGAGTATTGCATAGAAGTGATCCTATAGGATAATAAACCTAGGACCCCTTTAATTTCCGTTTTAAAGTAATCTCTATTTGTTTGTTTCATTTTACTTTAAATACTAATTAGCTTAAATTGAGTTTGGCGGGACCCACCGTTGTGCACCTCGAGGGGTGCCTAACACCTTCCCCTCGAGGTAATTCTGAGCCCTTACCCAATCTCTGGTAAAGTAAACCGGTTTATGAGTTATTTTCTTTAGGTGCCCTAACGCACCTTAATCCGTTAGGTGGCGATTCTTCAAATTCCATAGCCCTTCCCAAAAGGAAATGAGTTGTTCCAAAAAGGTCGAAACCTGATTTTGCGAGAAAAAGGGGGCGCGACAGCATGGCAACTATGCTGGGAAAATTAGGCTCTTACCATAACAAACTTGCTTATGTGAATTAGTCTTTAAGCATGTTTTATTCTACTAATACGTGTGCACCATTTCCCTTCCCCCTTTATGTGAATTTAATTGCCTATTTTCAAGCATTTATGATTTTCTTTACTACAGAAACGAACTTGTCTCATTGTTTCTTTCTTAAACGTCTTTCAATTATTAAATACTGCATTTATCATTTTTAGCGTGCAAATACATGACAACTTGCTATTTACTGTTGCATAAATCATGTTCAACATCATACTCCACTCGTGCATTATCTATCCTATAGCAACGCTTGATAAGTGTTTGTGCCCTTCCTATATATCACCCTTTAAATTCGGAAAGGCTTATTTGCGGTAAAACTAGTCGATCAGCGGTGCAGTCGACGGTTCCGTGCCTTTCCCCCTCAAGTTGTCCGCTTGAGGGTACCAGTCTAGACCTCTATAGAAACCTTACTGTGAATAATTGTACATGCATCATGGTCAAACCTAGTCGGGTTAATGTGTTGTCCACATTATAACCCTTTAGGAAAAACCTTGTCCAAAATTCCACTGGGATTTCCATAATCCCAACGGACGCAACCACAATCTGTGCATTAATTTGGTGAAATAAGTTCCCATATGCTAATCACTGATGTATAAGTAGTCGAATCTCGAGGGGGAAAGGGTCTAACCTTTTTTTTTCCAGAAATGAGGCACGAAGTCCCCAGGTTTGGCATCGTCCAAAGAATACCACCATTGTTGTTGGATTGGTGTGAGGACCTTTCGCCAAGTAACAAAGACCATGTGAAAAGGGTCCTCAGAAACTTACCCTCTTTACTGGACATCCAACTAAACAATATGTTAATCGAAGTGGCCACTATGTTCTGGGATGGAGAAAGGTCTGTGTTCCATTTTGGCAACATAGAAATGACTCCTCTCTTGGAGGAGATAGGGGGATTCACTGGACTACCTTGGGAAAGTCCGGGTTTACTGGTGCCAAAAAATCGTGCCGCTAGGGGGTTCTTAAAAATGATGGGTTTAAAAAATAACGATGATTTTGAGTGCCTGAATGAGTCCGACATACCCTTTGACTATCTCTATGAATGATATGATCATAGAAAATCCTATCGTATCTTCCGTGATGAATTCTTTATCACTTTCTTGGGTCATATTGACCACATGGTTTTTGTGTTCAATGTTTGCTTGCTGGGCATGATAGTATGTCCAAGTAAAGGGGACAGGGTTCGCACTAGACTGACTATGGTACCCAAGACCTTAATGGAGGGGATCTAGGGAAAAACATATACCATTGTCCCTATGATCATAGCTGACATCTACCGAGCCTTGGACCGCTGCCAGAAGGGGTTCAAACACTTTGAGGGTTGTAATCTTCTACTACAAGTTTGATTATTGGAGCATCTCCAAAGGGGTCAATATCGTCAAGAGTTTCCATGAAGGGCGTGGAATGATAATATAGCCTTCCATCACCCTAAGAGAATGAATTACATCCCAGACAGGTTTGCTCAACCAGAAAATGCTACAGAATGGGTGCAGTTTCTTGACAATTTGACTGAGGATCAGATTCAATGGATGTTTGAATGGTTCCTTACCAGTGAGTTCATGATCAGATCTAGGGATTCTCCACACTTGGTGTTGATCGGGATAAGGGGCATATACCCTTATGTTCCCATTAGGGTTATGAGACAGGCAGGCAGGAAGCAAGTCATACCGCGAGTTTCTAAAATGAGTCATTACAGGGAAAATTTAAGGATGACAAAATCCCGTACAAATTTGAAGCTCAGCATATGTGGCATCTAAAGGTTATTGCGGAAAGGGACACCATCGAGCCAGACATATACCATGCAGGGCATGTACGCTTTTACCTATCATGGTTGGAAGACAGCATAGCATGGATAGTTGAGCTGGGCATCGATCGAGGAAACAAGGTCATAGAAGAAGTTGCTGAAGCCCAAGAGAAATACAATAAACTGCGCAAAATGGTTCATGAGTCCGAGGCCGAGCATCTGGAGCAACACAGAACTTATATGGAACTGATCAATGAAAGGAAGGAAAGGGATATCAAATATAATGAAAGACTGGAGTATTTGGCACATGGTCTGATGGAACTAGAGGGGAAGACGAGGAAAAGAGTCGCCGACTGCCAGAATGCTGAGGGAAGCGAATGAGGACATCTAGCGATAGTATACCTGCTGTTGGGCATGCAGGGCCTAGGGAACCTGATCGACAGAGCCAAGAAGATCAAGCCTGGGGAAGGTCCTTCTTGGAACAAGTAGATTAGATTTACCTACTTTTTCCAAATGAAATAAGGACAAGTGCCATTAATGACTTATCCTATTTAGTGTCATGTTAGATTCATCCTATGATGATATGAATGGCATTTGAACAGACAACACTGCATGTTGAGAACGGGGAAACTTCCGATGGTCGGGGCACTTATGCCCCAAATGATTTGGTTTTACGGCTTGAGCAGAAGATACTTGCACTACAGGGCGAGCTTGAGCAGGTCCGTAACTTGGCAAATCTCTCCCTCACATTGAATGTCCTCGACACCCAGAACCCTGCACCACCTCAGAACACACCCAACAAACACCCATAGAATCCTCCCGTACCTCACTAGTATACAACCCCTCCTCAAAATCAGCATCTCCCTACTCAATACCCACAAAACACCTACCATACTCCCCAAAATACCCCACAAATTATTCCCGAACCCTGAAACCCCACCAATGATCATCATTATGCCCAAAATCCTGGCCGTCACCAGAACAACCCTATATACGTATAAACCCTATCTTAATCCACTCAACCAATCTCCTATACACCAGAATCCGCTCAGAATGACCTTCTCATAAAGAACATGGCTGAAGAGCTCAAGAATTTGACAAGTCGTGTTCAGGGTGTTGAATAAGGTAAAAGAATAGAAGGTCTGAAGTATGAGGATTTATGCATACAACCGTATGTGGAACTACCGGAGGGTTACAAACCTCCCAAGTTCTAAATGTTTGACGGGACGAGTGATCCCAAGGTTCATCTGAGGATTTATTGTGACAAGCTCATTGGGGTAGGAAAAGATGAAAGGATTAGAATGAATCTATTCATGAGGAGTCTTACTGGAGATGCTCTGTCCTGGTACATAAGCCATAATCATAAGAAGTGGGCCAATTGGGTGAGCATGGCGTCCAATTTCATGGATAGGTTCAGGTTCAACACAGAGAACGCATCGAATGTGTTCTATATCCAAAACATAAAGAAGAAGCCAACTGAAACTTTCCGCGAGTATGCTACTCGAAGGAGGTCGAAAGCAACCAAGGTTAGACCAACATTAGATGAGGAACAGATGAACAAGTTCTTTGTCAAGGCATAGGATCCACAATATTATGAAAGGCAAATGGTTATTAAGAACCATAAGTTCTCCGATATCATCAAACTTAGAGAAAGGATTGAAGAGGGTATTAAAAGCGGGATGGTGACAAATTTCAAGGTACTGCAGGCCACGAATAAAGCATTGAAATCAGGTGGCATATCGAAGAAGAAAGAAGTGGGAACAATTATGGTTTCCCAAGGACCCAAAACCCCATTTGTATACTAGACCCCTCCATTCACATACAAAACACCTCCACCCACATACCAACCATCACCTCCCAGATATTCCCAACCTGCTACCGCCTACCACACCTATAACACCCAACTATCGTAATATTAGCCACCTCCAACTCGTCCAAACTACCAAAAACCCATGCCTAATTTTGACTACAAACCACCCAAACAGTACACCGCCATTGCTAAGCCCATCAACCAGTTATATGAAAGGTTGAAAGCCGCTGGATATGTCACCTCTATTCCCGCTGTTTCCACGAAGAATTCATTTCAATGGGTCAATCCAAACAAGACCTGTGCATATTATTCTGGCATGCAGGGACACACTATTGACGAGTGTCGCACCTTAAATACAAGATCCAAACACTGATTGACAATAGGGTCATACAGGCGAAGGAAGTTGCACCCAATGTCCGCAACAATCCTCTCCCAGATCATAGGGGTGGAGGGGTCAATGTGATAGAAACTGATGAAGAGTGGGATCCTGAGGGATCAATCGGGCTTATTCGAGAGGGTGATGGTCCTAAGAAACTTGAAGTCACACTCAATCCCATTGTGGTACAGGTACAACCGCCAGTTGGAGTTTAGATAACCGCATCCATTCCTTTAGAAGTAGAAGTAACACTACCCAATCCATTGGAAGTGGAGGTTGCCACACCTTTCACTGTATCGGTGGCATCTACACCACCCTTCAATTCTAATGTTGTACCTTGGGATTATGTGGTCTAGGCTAGAAGAAAGGGAAAGTCAAAGACAGAAGAATCCCGCACTCACAAGGAATGACCAAAACAGAAAAGGGCTTATACACCTGAACACTTAGGAGAAACCAGCAAGCAAGCTTCTAACAAACTGCTCGTCATTGAGACTGGTGCAGATGGCCTTATGGATGAAGGTACATGAAAGGGAATACTTTGTCATTGATCATCTAAACAAGACTCCCACTCAGATATCTATCCTGTCGCTGCTGCAAAATTCTGAGGCACACAAGAATGCTCTAATGAAGGTGTTGAGTGAAACATATGTACCCAACAACACCATTGGTGAAGAAATGGCCGATATGGTGGGGCAGGTGCTTGAAAGCCATAAAATTAACTTCCACGAGGACGAGCTGCCGCTTGAAGGGTTGAACCACAGCAGGGCACTGCACATCATAGTGCAATACGAAGATATGTTTATCTCCAGAGTTCTGATTGGTGTAGGATCCAACCTCAACATTTTCCCATTGAAAACGTTGAAGAGATTGGGCAAAGGCCTACATGAGATACGAGAGGGAACTATGAAAGTGAAAGAATTTGACGGGTCTCAAAGAGCTACCATTAGAGAAACTATTCTCTACCTGCAGATGGGCACTACATGATTTGATGTTGAGTTTCATGTACTGGACATATCCGCCTCTTACAATCTGTTGTTGGGACGATCATGGATACATGCCGCTGGGGCTGTAGCATCTACTTTACATCATACTGTGAAGTTCGAATGGAACCACCAGGAAGTAATCATCCATGGAGATGGGAGAAACCCCATTTACACTAGTCAGACTATCCTAGTGATTGAAAACACGAAGAAGGTTAGGTGGAGAAACCTACCATCATATTGGGCGGGATAACGCGATTGAGAAAGATAAGTGGTGGAGTAGCAAGATAGCAAGAATGCTAGCATGGAGCGGATATGAGCCCAACAAGGGACTTGGTAAGAATCTCCAGGGCATCTCCAAACCAATACAACCAAAGCGCCATTGTCCCACTTTTGGGTTGGGATACCAATACACCTGGAAAGAATACCAAGATCGGTCACCACCGTGGCATGGTCCATACTATCCACTTGAGCAGCCTATGCCACACCTGAATCAGACCTTCCAGCAAGTTGATATCATGTGAGGATTAGAGGAGGAAGAAGCGTTGGCGGCATTGAGGGGTTTTTGCTTGGAAGACGATGACATGGACTATTGTATAATTGTCAAGGAGGAGGAGGAGGAAGGACCTACTATCCAAGCTGTAGAGAGAGGAGCATTCTCAAGAACTGGACTGCTAGACCGTCAAGGACCGGACAAGTTTCGGGGTTGCAAGGATGAATAACATTGTCCACTTTTCTTAAAATGATTTCCACTTTCACTTTTTCTTTTTAATATTTTTCAACATTCCAAAAATGTTATTTAAATTATTTGACAAATCACTTTTGTTTAACGCTTGCAACGAATTGATGTTTATTACTACAACTTTTCTCTCGTATATTTATCCATACAACATTACTATTTCCTATCTCGATGAATCGACAACTGTGACATGTAATTAGACAACGCAACAAAAGGATAATGGTTTAGAAGAAGAGGATGAAATACCCGAATACATTGTCAGAAAAGTAGAGGATTTTGAGAACAAACCTAAGTCCAACCTGGACGAAACTTAGGTAGTTAACTTGGGAAATCCTGAAATCGTCAAAGAAACCCGCATAAGCATCCATTTTTCACCGTCAGAAAAAGAGGAGTACACTTGGTTCCTAAAGGAATATGAGGATATATTTTCATGGTCATACAACGATATGATAGGGTTGAGCACATCCATAGTGGCTCACAAGTTACCTACAAATCCAATGTGTCCGCCAGTGAAGCAAAAACTCAGAAAATTCAAGCAAGACATGAGCCTGAAAATCAAGGAAGAAGTTACTAAGCAGATCAAAGCCAAGGTCCTCAAGGTAGTTGAGTATCCAACTTGGCTAGCCAACATTGTGCCAGTTCCGAAGAAGAACGTGAAAGTTAGAGTCTGTGTTAACTATCAAGATCTAAACAGAGCAAGTCCCAAGGATGATTTCCCGCTACCAAATATACACATTCTAATTGACAATTGTGCCAAGCATGAACTCTAGTCTTTCGTGGATTGCTTCGTCGGTTACCACCATATCTGGATGGACGAGGAAGACGCTGAGAAAACGGCTTTTATTACACCATAGGGTGTGTAATGTTACAAGATGACGCCATTCGGCCTAAAGAATGCTGGGGCCACCTACATGAGAGCCATGCCTACTATTTTTCATGACATGATACATAAAGAAATCGAGGTATATGTGGATGATGTCATCATTAAATCCGAGAAGGCCACATACCACATAGCAGACTTGAGGAAATTCTTCGACAGACTGCGTAAGTACAACCTAAAGCTAAACCTTGCAAAGTATGCATTCGAGGTTCCTGCCGGAAAGCTATTGGGATTCATCGTCAGCCGCCGGGAATGGAATTTGATCCATCGAAGGTCACATACATCCAAGAAATACCACCACCAAAAAGAAAGTAAGATGTGATGAGTTTCCTGGGACGCCTTAACTACATCAGCCGTTTCATAGCACAGTCCACAGTAATATGTGAGCCGATTTTCAAAAATGTTGAAGAAGGACGCTTTAACCAGTTGGACCGAGGATTGTCAAAAGGTTTTTAACAAAATTAAGGGTTACTTATCAACACCACCAGTTTTGGTCCCGCTTGAGCCAGGTAGACCACTGCTTCTTTACCTTGTCGTGCTAGATGGAGCTTTTGGCTACGTTCTGGGGTATCACGACGAGACATGAAGAAAAGAACAGGCCATCTACTACCTGACTAAGAAGTTTACACCTTATGAAGCACAATATTCTCTACTGGAACAAACCTGATGTGCCTTGAAATGGATAGCTCAAAAGCTAAAGGCATTACTTCTGTGCCTATACAACATATCTCATATCGAGAATAGATCCCTTGAAGTATATCTTTAAGAAGCCTATGCCCACTGGCAATCTGGATAAGTGGCAAATCTTGTTGAGTGAATTCGACATTGTCTATGTTACTCAGAAAGAAGTCAAGGGACAGGCACTGGCAGACCACCTTGCTGAAAACCCTGTGGGAGGAGAATACGAACCCCTGAAAACATATTTTCCCAATGAAGAGGTATCATTCATAGGAGGAGACATTGCTGAATCCTATGATGGTTGGAGAATGTTCTTTGACGGAGCGGAAAACTTCAAAGGAGTCGGCATTGGAGCCTTCTTGGTACCAAAAACTTGTCACCACTATCCGGTATATGCGAAACTCATATTCCCCTGCACCAACAACATGGCGGAATACAAAGCTTGCATATTAGGACTCAACATGGCTATTTACATGAGCATTCAGGAACTTCTGGTAATCAGCGATATAGATCTACTTGTGCACCAAGTACAAGGAGAATGGGCTACGAAGAATTCCAAGATATTGCCGTATCTACACCATGTGCAGGAATAGAAGAAAAGATTCACAAAGGTAGAGTTTCAGCATGTTCCGGGAATTTAGAATGAGTTTGCCGATGCATTGGCCACTTTGTCATCAAGAATACAACATCCAGACAAGAACTTCATTGATCCTATCCCAGTAAGGATCCATAATCAGCCAGCATATTGTTCTCATGTCGAATAGGAAATGGATGCAAGGCCTTGGCTCCACGACATCAAAGAGTATCTGGCAAAAGGAGAATACTCGGAGCATGCAAACCATACTCAGAAACGCACGCTTCGGAGATTATCCAATTATTTCTTCCACAGTGGATGAACCCTATATAGAAGAACTCCTGATTTAGGAATGATAAGGTGTGTCGACGTAATAGAAGCTTCTAAATTGCTCGAGGAGATACATGCTGGGACCTGCGGCCCGCATATGAATGGCTTTGTACTGGCCAAGAAGATACTTAGGCCCGGCTATTTTTGGATGAACATGGAGACAGATTGCATCCGGTATGTTCAAAAGTACTATCAATGTCAAGTACATGCAGATATGATAAAAGTTCCACCAAACGAGCTTAATGGAACAAGCTCACCTTGGCCCTTTGCTGCCTGGGGAATGGATGTCATTGGTCCAATCGAGCCCACCACCTCAAATGGGCATCGGTTTATTTTAGTGGCTATCGACTACTTCACTAAATGGGTTGAAGCCGCATCTTACAAATCTGTGACTAAGAAGGTTGTTTCGGATTCTGTCCGCGATCGAATTGTTTATCGGTTTTGAGTTCCATAGTCAATCATCACTGACAATGCCGCCAATCTCAACAGTGATATGATGAAAGGCCTATGTGAGACTTTCAAACTCAAGCACAAGAATTCCACAACATATAGGCCTCAAATGAACGGAGTTGTGGAAGCCTCCAACAAAAACATCAAGAAGATACTAAGGAAAATGGTAGAAAATCACAACAATGGCACGAGAAGCTACCGTTCGATTTATTGGGATACCGTACCACAGTCTGCACATCAACCGGGGCAACTCCCTACTTGCTGGTTTATATTATTGAAGTTGTTATTCCCGCGAAGTGGAGATTCCTTCCTTGAGAATCATATAAGAAGATGAGCTCAGCGACGTAGAATGGATAAGGAGCCGTTATGATTAGCTAGCTCTCATAGACGGAAAGAGGATGAACGCAGTGTCTCACGGGCAACTTTATCAGAACAGAATGTCCAGGCCTTCAACAAAAGAGTCAAGCCGAGAAAGTTCACACGGGGGCAGCTGGTGTTAAAGAAGATTTTCCCGCATCAAGATTAAGCCAAAGGGAAATTCTCTCCAGACTGGCAAGGTCCTTACATGGTTCACAGAGTATTGACAGGAGGAGCACTCATACTCGCAGAAATGGACGGAGAAATCTGGCTGAAGCCTAGCAATTCAAATACAGTCAAAAGATACTATGTGTAAACCATTTATGCTTTTTCACATGATGTAAATTAAACTACGCTCGACCTGATTCCTGTTTAAGAGGGGATACGTAGGCAGCCGTGTGGGTTCGATCACAATTCAATAAAATTTCCATTTCCCCATCATCAGAAATTGGGGCAGAATTTTGAGGAGGACCCTCAAAATTCTGAAGCAAGTTCAACCAATCGCAACGTATAAAGCAATCAGAAGCGTTATTCAGTTAATTGGGTCAGAATTTTAAGGAGGACCCTCAAAATTCTACGGCAGAAGCAGTCGCATCTTTGATCGTGTCACAGTCACAGATTCATCTAACCAATTTCTAAACTATATTTTACTTGTCTTCGAAAATTATTCATGCATGATTCTGAACATAAACTCTGCTTTAGCGAACGCTACCCCGATAATTTGAATAGGGTCTTCAAACGGAACAGAGAAAATCAAGCAAGCAAACGAAGGAACGAACCAACCTTCCCCTGCAGAACTCACTATTTTTCTTTGAATGCAGGAACAAGGAATATTCACACTTTGGAATAACAGTCTTCATAACAGCAAGGATACCGAACTCATTTCCAGCTAAAAAAATACTCTACCATCATCTATTTTTCGTTCATCGCATGAGACTAAGCCATGTGTCCCTGTTTGCATGCTAAGCTCTGCCTTCCATCTGCATGAGACTAAGCCCTATCACAAAATTGCATGAGACTAAGCCCTGCCTCCATATTTACATAAGGCTAAGCATTGCCTTCTCTTTGCATGGGACTAAGCCCTGTCTTGAATCTTGCATGAGGCTAAGCCCTGACTCCGTATCTGCATAAGGCTAAGAATTTCCTTCTCTTTGCAACGGGAATAAGCCCTGTCCTGAATCTTGCATGAGGGTAAGCGCTGCCTCCGTATGCGCATAAGGCTAAGCATTGCCTTCTCTTTGCATGGGACTAAGCCCTGCCCGAAATCTTGCATGAGGCTAAGCCCTGCCTCTGTATCTGCATAAGGCTAAGCATTGCCTTCTTTTTGCATGGGGCTAATCCCTGTCCCGAATCTTTGAACGAGGCTAAGCACCGCCTCTCTTGCATTGTCTCTCCTCTTCTCTCGGGCTAAGCTCTGCCCTCAACTTCATTAAAGACTAAGCCTGTCTTTTCACTTCTAGCATCATGTCTTTGCACCTCATGGGCTGAAATATCACCGACTTGTCTGAAGGCATCATAATCTGAAGGCACCATCCTCATAGCCGGAAGACACCATGTCATAGCCGGAGGATCTCTCGAACTTGCATATCATTATTCAAAGGCGTCATGGTTCGGAGGCACCATTTTCATGGCCTGAAAATATCATCTCATGGCCTGCGAATCTCTTACCGCACAATTCATGGCCCGGGTCATCATGGTCTAAGGACATCATCCTTAACCGTCCGAACACAATTCTCATGGTCTGAGAGGAATTTGCATTATGTTTAAATTTATGCAAAATTGTACGTACATGCTTGTGGTACATCTCTTATTTGTAGGTAACCCAATAAGCAACCATTATCCCGACAGGAGTAGTCCCGCTCCAGTCCCTTCATACTACTTCAAACCCGACCGCTCACCGCAGCCATTTCACCTATTCCAAAACCTTGTGTCGGTTCTTGGGATAACTTCAATGGTATATTCCGCCGCTGAATCCAGAACTACACACGACCTGATTCCTGTAACACCAGAGATATGTAGGCAGCTCGAAAACCAGAGTGCGGCCTATGCTTTTCAAATCACCCTACTCGGTCAAAATTGGCCATCATATCTTTACCCAATAACTCTTTCATCCTTCTCGGGTAAAGAGGGGCAGCTGTTGATACCCAAATTTTCCCTATATTATTTTTAAAATGCATATATGGATTCAAAACAATGCATGAGCAACAATGAATATTACTCATAATTTCTGCATTTTTCTAAGAATTTTCATTAATTTATCCCAGTATTTTATTTATATAAATAATTATTAATTGCCGCACCAATGGTTTCATAATGATCTTATTGCTTAATTTTTATCATTTATATTTATACCAAGCTTTAATTATTGCATGAATAGCCACATTTATATTTTTTGGATTATAATTGCAATAACTTTCCAATAATAGCCCATGTATGCATTATTACCTTATTTCGCCAGAAAATAGCTTTTTATATTTTTATAATATCAAGTAATTATGTTAAAATCATTTTATGCATGAAAATCATTTTTTATATTTTGTTAATTATTTTTAAAAATTATTTTGTTAATTAATTAGGTATTTAACAAATAGCCCCTTTGAATTCATTTTATTTTTGGACCTAACCTGATTATACCAGCCCAATTACTTACAATCCTAGCCCAATCCGCCCCAGCCCAAAGTAAATAACCCTTACCTGACTCAGAGCCTTCTCCAATCATGGCTGTTGGTCTCTGAGATCAACGGTCCACATTACCCATTTCCATTTTTAATCTAACCCAAACCCTAACGCCCTCATTTCTCTTGTTTCCGCCGTCCCTGAATCCCTACCTCCCCTCTTCTCTCTCAAAAACTCACCATAACCCTAGACACCGTCACAGAAAACCCCCTTTCCATGGGATTTCCCTGTAATTTCCAGCCCTGCCGGCCTCTAACCTCTTCTGCTTGTTCGATTATGTTGATTTATGGAAGATTCTCAAATAAATTCAACCTAGATTTTTATCAAAACCATTTCATAGGTATGCCTATGGCCATCCCCGTTTGTGACTATTATTTTCTCCGTGTTTGTGGCTCGAATCTATGATTTTAAACCAGGTTCCTTTCATCTCTATCATTTTTTTAATTATACTACTCAAACTTGTTCAGATCCTTGTAGATCTGCGATATTCTTAAGTTCTTTTTCCATTTTGTTTTAAAACATCCTGTGTTTCCTTACTATTGACCGATTCTTCTCTAAAAGCTAGGGTTTCATCCTTTTATAGTTTTTGCAAACTACCAAGTTTTTAAGTGTTTAACCTTGATTCTCTTTACTTTCTCAACCGTTTCTCATGTCTATTCCCTAATCCTAGGTTTTTCTACTTATTGCATTAATCACTTCAATATTTTTCCATTATTGTTTATCTCTGTCAATCAATATATTGACTGATTTTATTTAGGGTTCGAATTATATTTTCCTGTTAAAATTAGTGCTTCTGTGATTTAAGTTATTTTCCTTATTTGTGACTTTAATTAGTACTACTTGCCCTAATTAGACTATTAGTCTCATTTAGGGATTTAATTGACTTCTATATGGTTAGTAATTAATTCACTTACCTTATTTGGATCCCAAGTTGAGTCGTTAAGGAATTCTCCCCAATTTAAGGGGTCCTTTCCGGATTCTTTTCTGTGAATTGATTGAGTTAATTCCTCAATTAACTAATTGATTACCTTGTTTTATGATCTCTGATTTATTCTTTACCTTAATTGTTTTACTTTTCTAAGTGCTATATAAACCCCACTCTAATTCTTATTTGGGACATGACACATTCAAAAAGAAACACACACACAAAAAAACTTTTGCTCTTATTCAAACCTTTCTGTTACTTGTGTTTGCTACACTGTCTAGCCGGCTTAAAGCCAAGGCTAGACTATTGGGTTCTGCATCATTTTACCTTCATGTTTGCTATTTTAACTGGTATGTATCTCCTCCTATTGTCATTCTTTATGCTATGAAGTTTAAACCTATGTGCTTTCCTGTCTATTGCTCTACTTCTGTGTAGTTAAGTCCATGTCTTTCCTGTGTATTGATTTCAATTAACATGACTACTTCTGTTTTTCCTATTGATTTTAATTAGCAATAACTACTTCTGTGTAATTAAACTTATGTCTTTCCTGTTTGTTTACCTTGATTAGTATAACTACTTCTGTGTAGTTAAATTCCTTTCTTTCCTGTTTATTGATCCTAACCAGCATGTCTATCTCCGTCGTTAGGTCCTATTCAGTATGTTATGTAATTTGTCTGTCAACCTGCCTTTGCCTGCTTTATGTCTCTCTTAATTAGCTTTCCTCAACTCTCATGAAATTGTCTTGTCCAGTATGTCAATATGGTTCATACATTCAAACATGTTCTTATTTGATCCAGGATACTTATCCACTTGTTTCTCAACTAGCATGCCTTCATGTTTGTCTGTTTTATGTATTCCTGACTTCTATGCTCCCAACCCCTGCTACCTTTCTCTGTGTAGTTTTCTGATCTTTATTCTGACCCCAGCATGCTATATGCTCACCTAGTGATAAACTAAGTCAATCCTAGGCAATGTGAAATCTTGTTTAAAGTAACTGTGATCCTGTTCTATCAATTTGTTTGACTGCTGGAATCTTTGTTTGAACTCAAAGTGCTGAAATGACACTGTTTGTTCCTATTTATTTCTAAAAACCCAAGCTATTTTCTTAAAACTCTCTCCTACTTTTATGTATTATTTTCCACTCCTATTCTTAGACTTCTAGGGTCCTGCCTCTCTAGTGTGAGCACTGCCTAGGAGTCCATGAGACTCCTCCGAACACTGACACACTGGAGCTGGCTTTTTCTGCCTTTGTTCACAAAATTGTTTTTATAAAAGGGTTTCTGGTGTAAGTATTGCTCGGGTCCTTGAGGCCCTTGGGAACTTTGACGCACCAGAAGACCATTTGGTATACTATAAGTAACTGGCACACTTCAGATTTGGTTGAAGGCCTGGATTTCCAGGTTTACTGTTAGGCCTATTCAG
>ML396495.1:36527-62404 GCA_005239525.1 Nicotiana knightiana | reverse complement strand
TATTTTTATAATTTTGTGTATTGTACAATTATTAACTTAATTGTACAAAGTTTGCATTTTCGACTACCAGTGTAAGATACTTAAACTAAAGAATTTATACGCTACAATACTACGCTACAAGGCTCTACATTTTACTACGCTACAAGGGTCTACATTTTACTACGCTAAAAAGGTCTAGATTTTACTACGCTAAAAAATAATCTAAACTAAACATGAACAACAAATAAATTTAATTAATAATAAAACACAAAACGACATGAAACACATATATATAAAACAATTATTAAGTCCGGATAAATTTTAACATACTAGTTTCGCCAAAAAATAACACAAAACGAACCGGATAAATTTAACACAGTAGTTTCGCAAAAAATAACAAAAAACGAAATAGAACACATACAAATCAAAAAATATGCATTATTATTAAAGTTTCAACATATAATAAAACGAAATACCTCGAATAAATTAAAATTTTGACTCCGAAAATGTGTATCCACAACAATACGATGCTCTACTTGAAAGTTGGACCAAAACTCTTTAATTTTTATGTGACGGGGGGGACCCACATTTTTTTTTTTTTTTAAAAATAGGCAGAATCGGGGGTGGGGGACCAAATGAAGAAGAAGGATATTAAAAAATGGGGGAAGAAGGAGGAGGGCTCGTTCTTAAAGACGACGGCACAATTACCTAAAAAATAGGTATAACGCCACATACTATGGCGTTATACCTGTGTCTGACAGATTCAGAAGGTATAACGCCATAGTATATGGCGCTATACACTAACGGCACAGTTACCGTTAGTGTATAGCGCCATATACTATGGTGTTATACATAGATCCGTTCTATATTTTTTTTTTGACTTATTTTAGTTTTATTTATCCAAATATAACCTACTTGAATTCCAACCCCCGGGCCGGGGGTGGAGTGATGTAGAGTTTGGAGAGTTGAAATGACAATCTTGACAACCAAGTACCACATTAAAATCCAGTAGAAACAGACACTAAATGAGTTGTTATTGTCAGTCTAATCTTAAGTAGGTAGAGTTACCCAATATATATATGGGAAATAGGAGAATATTTCGTGAATTAATCGAGATGAATGCATGTTGACCGAGTCATAACTGTTATAAAAAAAACAAAAATGACTGTTGAAAGTTGTCTAATGTAATGGACATATCGCCAGCATTCCGTCCTTGTTTTAGACATATCCTTTAGTGGTTGACCTCTTGACCGTTGACCGCAAACTTGACTTTGATATACCAACTTAGAGGTATTAAAATGGGTGCATCAAAGTTAGAGTATGATAAGTATGTGTGAATACTGTGACAAACTATTTGCATGTTTTGGTGCATAAATGAGATTGGTTAAATCAAGAAAAAAGTTTTGAGTAGTAAGTCGTCGTTGAAGACTTGAAGTAGTGTTTTTCTATTGTTGTGGCGTGGGCAAAATATACTTTCCATTTGCACTCAATGAACGAAAGTATGAATGAATTTTCATGAAGGGGTCTACACCTAATCATGCTCTAAAAAGTTTGCCAGACGTATAGATCACATTATTAATTGGAGGCCTTGCCTTTTTGGTTGCTTTCTTTTAAAGAAATACTATATTGATGGACGATGATTGTGTTAGTCTTTTTATTTAATGACCTATGCAAGTAAAAATGGTTTAAATAAGTTGCACCCAAAGGGTGTGGCCTACGTTATAGGGCTTTTTCCTATCTGCCTAGTGATTGATGAGACTGGAGCAAGAATGTGAGGTCTTAAGTTTAAATTTGGTCGACTATAAAACTGCTAGGTAATTTATTTCTATCTGTCTAAGTCTTAGTTGATAGAGATACGCATATGGGTACAAGTAGTGGCATAGCCACCCTACATCAAGGGTGGTCAAGTGCACATCCGTCGTTAAAAAATTATCCTATGTATATAAGTTAAATACTGCTTTATATGATTATATATTATAGTTTTAACACTCTTAGCACAATTGAGAGAGGTAGTCCAGCCACCCCAAGGTGTTAGAATTGACGTGTTTTATCACGGGTTCAAAGTTATATGCCCATTTTATTTGTCAAAACTAAACCACCATGTGTGGTATATTTGATTCTTTTGCAATCTAAAAAATTTTCTAATAAAATAACTCTTAAAACTTAAAAATTGTGTAGAAATAAATAACTAATCTTAAAAGTAATATTTTAACTAAAAGTCTTCTTAAATTAAATTTTACAATTTAAAAGTCAAGCTCTACAAAATTTTTGGTACACTATTCATTGACAAAAAAAAATATTTATTTACTTATTTAAAGTTTGAAGACTCTTTACAAAATTTTTGACTACGCCGTTGGGCACAAGCTGACCAAACACCATCCGAAAAAAATTGGTAGTAAATCAGGCGTGGAGTACATGGACAGCATTTTCAACCAGTTGTCGCAAACAATTAAAAAACAATCTTCTTTCGTTGGTTCTTTCTAACATTATTACAATTAAATTATAGAAAAAGGTGAGAGAGAGACAGAGAAGTCTTCCGATTTCAATAATTACATGCAACAAAGTGGAGTTGCTAAGAAATGATGCTTCCTAAAAGCTTTACAATGCTTACATGTAAATCCACATGGCTTTATTTTCTAAAGTGATACAATAATTAAAATCATATACTGAGACAGAGACGGAGTCAGGATTTGAAATTTATGAGTTCTGAATTTATCGTGAAATTCATAGCTCGTCTTTGTTATTGGATTCACAATTAAATATTTATACATATTTAATAAATTTCTTAATAAAAATATAGTGTCTAAGTAAAAATAATACATGCATACATTTTGATTTATGCATGCATATATAATTCTTTATTTACTCGTATCAAATATGTAAATACCATATGATATGAATTATTGGATATAAAAGATGATAACCAATAATATTAATAAGACATGACATGTGACTGAAATTTTACTCAGTATAATTTTGTAAAAGCATAGTGTAAATTACCACCGGGTTTCTAACCCGTAAGCTACATTTATCTGTCCAAATAGAAGCTTCTATTTTGTGTACCCCACCCCCCCTCCCCCCACCTTCACCCCAAATATTCTTTAAAGAGACACCTAATCCAACAAACTAATGAACGATAGTTTAAAATTGAAGTGGCCTTAAGGATTATAATATAAATTATTATTTATGTGAGTTTCATTGGTTATTTTTATTTGTAAATATCATTGATGCACCACCAAAGAACGTGGGGCAACGGATGTGACTGTTCTTCCCTTAATCACAAGTTTCGATTCGAGCTCAAGGTATGAAAAAAATTCCTGGGTAGAAGCGCTTTCCGTCGGAAAAAAAATATTGCAAGTATTAGTAAATAAATATAACTTCTTTGGGAAAAGAAAATTTGAGTTATCGACTACTATCTAGTTTAAGTAGCCATTTTGCTAACACTTCATAGTATGTACTAGCTCTTCTATAGCACACTTATTTGCATGTCCATTTTTGGACAGTGAAAATCCCCCGTCAACTATTAACAATGACCAGAAATGAACAAGTCGTAGAAGAAATTGTCTTTTTTTCAAATTGTTGAGTGATATAAAAAAAACGATATTGATATGCTCGTGTATGGGTGCACGTTCATTATTTGGAAGACCTAAAGAATTATCATTATTATTATTATTATTATTATTATAAATTCAGAAAGAACTTTTAGTTTATTTTAGGTTATCTAAGAATAGGTGAGTTATGAAATACCCCCTGTGTGCTATTTTTTGTGGCACAACTTTTTATTTTATGGGGCATAATTTTCTTTTTAGTTTGTCCGAAATATGATAATACTTTTTATATTTTAAAAATTATTTAGCTATAAACTTCTCCTTTTATTTTTGATGGAATGATTTATTGTCACACAAATGTGATATGTTTTAGACTACAAATTTTAATTTTTTTCTTTCTTAAATTCCATACCTAGTCAAAATAATACCACATAAATGGGAGGGTGGAAGCATCTACTTCTCTTTAGATTTTCACCAAATGCATGGCTAATTTATTTGATCCACTTTGATTATTTGGTTCTCTTAATGATTATTCCTTCAGTTTATTTATTTATCTTTGAATTTTCTGTTTCCAAGTTGAAAGTGCACCTAGTATTCATTCTTTAATTTGAAAGAAAAAAAAAGACGCGCTTTTTGTTTAAACAGATACGACTAACGCGGCAGTGGGTGGCCCACAATGTTCTGGCTTAGTTTCTGCCAAAATCCATACCTCAACGGACGTTAAAGTATATATACACAGAATGTACGTTTGTGAATCTATAAATTTGTGAATACATATATACAGAGAGGAGAGAGAATAGATAATTGTATTTGGACATTTTTGAAAGTGTGAGAAGAGGCGGCGGCGGCGGCGATGGGAAATTGCTGCTCCGACGTGGCCGGCGGACAGTCGGCAGTCGGCGGTACCGGAAAAAACCAGAACGATCCAGCTTACTCTCCTAACGAGGCCGTCGATGCCTTCCTTAAGTCTCGCGGTTACCAAGGCCTCTACTCTCAGATCGAGGCACTTCACTCTCTCTCTGTTTACTTTGATTTTCATTCAACCTTACTAGCTTATACGCACATATATCATTTTCCCTATGTTCTGTTAAACGACTGTGATTTTGAGGACTTAGTTTGTCGTTTCACTACCAATTGTGGTTGAATTAAGATACTACAAGTTGAATTGGCATTGACCGTGCGAGAAACTGACCTGTTCTGCGATTAGGAATAACTAGCTTGATTGTATATCTCTCTAAATTTTCATTGGTAATTGAGGTAGATATGGACTTGTTATATCAGAATTCATATGATAATAACTAGTTTTTTTATTTTTTTTTTAATTGAAGTTTAGTGTGTAGATATCATAGATAAAAGCTTCCAACTGCAAATGTGAGCATTCTGAAATACTAACTTTATCCTTCACAAGATCATGATCAAAATTAAATATGTTTGGCTCCAACCAAACAGAAAGGCTAAAAGTTCCGAGTAAATGGGTAGCGGGAATATAGTTATTCATTTAAATCTAAAAGATTATACTTTCGAGCTTGAGGTTTCCAAGCGAATTATTGGATTCCTTTCTAATTCTAGAACTGGATTGTTTGTACCTCTTCATATCGTACAGCTGTTTGTTTTTTATTTTTCATTTTTGTTAGCTAGGAACCTAAGAGTAGTAATTGACTTGGAGGACGGCCCGATGTAATTGGAATTTGACACGTGCTGTGATTACTTAATTGCACTGCTCTTGATTAGCCAATGTCCTATAATGTCATCTGAAGAAGGGAGCCAAACTGCTAGATGTTCGAATTGATGACTAAGTCCATTTTTCTTGTTTTATACGATGTAAATATAGCGGTGCAGTTATTTGTGAACCAAGCTACTTCATCACCAGTCCGCTATTGTAGGAGCTTTGAATTGACTGTTTCACTATGCAACATCATATGCAGTTCTTGGCTATTTGATTTCTGTAATTGTGCTCTTCATTTTCAATGTTGGAGCTTTCTTATATTTATTTATTTATGCACTTGCAGTTGTCTCTATCTGCTACCAGCTTGCGCGATCGTGATATGCTTTCCAAGGTTTGTTGCTTATTTGGTGCACGTTAGATAATGTAAATGACAATGCTGACTTTCATGTGCCGTGATTTATAGCAGCATTGGGTTATTCTTAGATAGAGTGTCATCTTTTCTGGTTTTGACTATCATTGTTGCTTCTCGTTTTTTTATATTCCTGTTCAATATGAATTGTTTCATCTCCGTAATATGACTGCAAATTTGAATCTTTGCCTAGGTGTTTTCTTGTTTTACTTTTTTCCATCAGTGCAATAGTTTCTCCTGTATGAAGGTGAAATTCCGCTTTCAGGGATAATACTTACTCAAAGTCTCGAACACCCCATAATATCATTTATTTGACCTTACATTTTTGACTCTCAAAAGCTAGCTTCTAAAGACAACCTGGTGAACTGAAAGGTTAATGGAACTATACTCGAGAAACTGTGGTACCAAACATTGAGGTTATTTTTCATGTAATACGTGTACTGCCTGCTAGCGTGTTACCATTTTTGTCTTCGATTTACTTTGTATGGATAGCTTTTAAAATATGGCTTGCGGGAAAAGCCTATACTTGGTGCACCAGATTTCTGGGTAGAATATTATCAGCAGTCCTGTACCAGCTAGAACTTATTGACTTCTGTGAGGTTTATGCTCTGAGCTCAGTTGGAATCCGTATAGTCTAATAGTGTTTTGCTATGAATAACACCATATTGTTGATAGAGAGCTTACCGCCTCCATGTACAAAGAGTTTTTCTTTGTGGCAAAGAAGCATGCTTACCCAGTCTATAACATAAAGGCGTCAGAGACGCGCCTAAACTAATTTAAGGGTAAGGGCTTGGACTCTCTCTTCTGTGGATACGCTATGCCTTCCGGTTATGATATGGGAAAGGGAGTTGAAATCTACTCATTGATCTTTGATGTTTAATTGGCTATGTTGTATTTGTGCTACTGCACTTAGTACTTCTATTACAAAAAAACTAGTTTTTTTTTTCCAACTATCTAAGAAGTACTCCAATTCTCGTTATGGCTATTTTTGGACTTCGGTATTTTTTTTAGTTTATGAGTTACCTAATTGTCTTTTATCCCATTGTTTTTGATAAATGGTATTGTTTTAGTTGTATTGATTTTTCCTTGTCAATATGGGATGCCTTCTATCTTCAAGCATCATAGTCTGTTTTCTAAAATAAACATTTTATTAACTTAACTGAGAATTTATTGTATTTATTTTTAACAGAGTGACCCTATGGCAGTCCTTTATTCAAAAGAAAAAGATGGTTCATTGAAAGAGCTTAGCCGTACAGAAGTGGTTTTGAACTCATTGAACCCGAATTGGATTACAAAATATACAATTGCTTATTATTTTGAGACAGTTCAGAATTTGGTGTGAGTCCTGATACTACACTTCCTGGTTCTATTGAAATACATGTTTTTCCATTTCATAATCTTTGCCTTTTATTTCAGGTTTCGTGTGTACGATGTTGACACTCAATTTCACAATCAAGATGTCAAGGTATATATGTGCTCATTTTAAAATTTCTGATAATGATAATTACAGTTTCTACTTGTCCCCAGAGGCATTCATATCAGATTAACCTGTAATTTTGAATATAAACTCCGCTATGTAAGTTTTAACATCTACCTTGAGCTGATTATAAGGAGAAGACTTAAAGAAGAGTGATTGAATCAACCTGCTGCTTTTGTAATTTGAACTATGTAATGTGCTAATTGCTTTATACTGTCATAATCCCTACTGTTATGCTGTTTGTACTAGCTTATGTGCTTGATCTCGAAATCAACATGTAACTTATGTGGTAAAAGATCTGCATATATTTTGCGAACTAACAACACTTCAATAGCTTACCCGATTGAAGCATAAAACAACAGTTTGTATTTGCATCGTGCAAGAAGTAATATCGATTGTAATCACTACAGCTTATTGTAGCATTGGCATGTTAGTTTCACTTTTTAGGAAAGGGTTCTAGACTTTCAAGCAAATCGTCTATATGTTGTTGTAACAGATGGAACCTTCTAATTCGCTTCCTTTACACAATACGTCTCAAGTTATGTGATGTCACTTTTCATCTGTATCGTCTTTTAACGGGACGATTCCAGTTTTTGGACATCTCAGGCAACATGTGAAAGTATTCCCTCCATTCTTGTATATTGAAGGGAGTTTTTCTTTTTGAGATCCTTGCAGATGCTTGGTCTCAGAAGTAGTCCTACATATGGTGTTTTTTGGGAGCTAGCTGTCTGCAGTGATGGTTACATTTCAAATTGAGTAATCTTGCTTCACCTGAACCTTGAATTAGTTCACTAGTTAAAAAAGGAAGTAGATCAATAGTAAGATAGATACGTCCAACTACCATATTTCTGGTTTCATTTTCTCTTGCTCTACTACATGCTCGTCTAGGGGGGGGGGGGGGGGGGGGGGGGTAGTTTAACATCGTATACATGGGTACCTGCCGTATGCTTTGTATGCTTATTATGGACAATGAGTAATCCAATTTTTCCTATTAGAGAGTACAAGATACAATCATCTGTTGTATATCGTGTGAAAAAATATTAGAGGATACAAGGTATATAATCATGTTCGTCTGAATGCTCATTCAAGTGCTTCCACAGCAAAAGTCTTATGAAATCATGGAAGTTTGTATAATTATTGCAGATGCTTAAACTGGAAGAGCAGGACTTTCTTGGTGAGGCCAGTTGCACATTGGCCCAGGTGTGCATCCCTTTTTAATCATTAACATTTGTTCCAAAAATTATAATATCACCATAGCTTTCTGGCACTGGTATTCCTTTTTAATCATTAACATTTGTTCCAAAAATTATAATATCACCATAGGTTTCTGGCACTGGTAGAAGTGAAATTGCATGATTTACCATCAAGGCTATTATTTGCATGCTAACTGAGAGCAAGGAGAAGACATATCTCACCTTGAGGCTCTTCTACTAATTATCTGTATAGTACTTGGTTATGGGCATGCATTCCGTTGTTTGGTTGAGACTCGAAATAGATTGTTCATAGTTCAATTTGCCTGTAAGTACTTTTTAAAAAAAAAACTCTTTTCTTAAAAACAATTGTTTTGAAACTGCTGTAAGTACTTAGGAAAAAGAAAAATGTTGCTTCTATTCAGAATGGCTTTCCTGTTGGGCGGAGCTACAGTATTATGGATCTGCTTTTTCAGTTCTACCATTTTGCTTTATTTTCAAGAGGTTATGAATTTTCTGCCAGATAATGGTTACAAGCCGTGAACCATTTCAATTATTGCATCTCTGTGTAATATTCTTGCTTACAACTATTTCTTCCATGATTTAGGATCAAATTCTGGTATTGTCCATTGTAGTAATGTAGTTGTACATATGAGGTCATTTTGTTTATTAATCCAATGGATGTTAAACATATTTCCGTGTAGATTGTCACAAAGTCGGGCAGGTCCCTGACCTTGGACCTTGTATGTGGCGAACAATCTTCTGGTCAAACGCATGCTCGAAAGTTAGGCAAGCTTACTGTTTTAGCTGAAGAAAGTGTCAGCTCGAAGACTACTATTGAGTTGAGATTAAGATGTTCAGAATTGGAATCAAAGGATTTGTTCTCAAAAAGTGTATGAAACTCATCAGAGTAGTTTTATCTTTTCTCACTATGAAACGTATGATGCTGATAACTCTTCTGCTTTTGGCAGGATCCATTTCTGGTGGTCTCAAAAGCTACAGAAAGTGGAATAGTGGTTCCAATTTGCAAAACAGAAGTGATAAAAAATGATCATTCACCCATCTGGAAATCGGTGTTCCTGAATATCCAACAAATTGGAAGTAAGGTACAATACAATTCTCTTTCGAGTGATCCATTATGCATTTTCTTAAGAACGTGTTGTGTTTCTTGGGCAAATCCCCTACAAATAGAACCCTGAAAAGGAGGAAATGATATCCTTCAAAAGCAATTTTCTTTTTCTATGAGAGTATATGCTGTTCCAAGCAATCAATATATGTTGAGCTAGATGCGATTTTTTTCCCTAAAACTTTTAGGGCAAGCTCTGAAATTGCTAATATTTTTCATACGAATTATGATGAAACTCCCAGTGCTCACTTTTCACAGATTTTTGCTCCCTAATGAGTAAATTTCACCATCTATTTTCTCTAGTACTTTAAATTAGCTGTCTTTTTGGACTTTGTAATTAAAGTACTCCAATTGATGGGATTCAGCAGATATCTATGGAGTCAAGCTCTTGTGCAATAACAAACTTTACTCATCAAAGTAGTTAATGGTTTCGACTTTGAGCCTGCACTTTAAGAATTCACTCGTTTTAAGGGATGTGATTGGTAATATACTTTTCCTCTGAGGAAGTTACCATCTACTTTGTGCTGACAGTATGTTGCATAATCGAAAGGGATATCACTTCTGCACAATATTTATTCTTTGATTTTCAGTTTAGAAACATTTGAATTAATGCAGGACAGCCCATTAACTATCGAGTGTTATGACTTCAATAGCAACGGCAAGCATAGTTTACTTGGGTAAATGAGCTTCTTTTTCATCTCTTCTTCATTTCTGACTTCTACTGACTGGAAGCTGACAGTATTTCTCCTGATTGTCAGAAAGATTCACAAGTCACTGTCAGATTTGGAAAAGTTACATTCTGCTGGTATTGGTGCAAATCTTTTTATACCAGCTGCTGTGGGACCTAATCAACAAAACAAGGTAAGAACTTATTAATCAGGTAAACAATACTGCTATTGCAACTTTTTTATTTAAGAGTCACTGGATTTTTATCCAGGTTCTGAAGAGTCAGCTTTTCGTGGAAAGCTATTCTGAGAAGATCCAGTATACATTCCTTGATTACTTAGCATGGGGCTATGAACTCAACTTCATGGTGGCCATTGATTTCACTGGTATGTGGTTGCCTAATGACACATATATTTTCATGTTTTCAAGTACCTATTTAATGTCTCCAAATACCAGATTCTCGTAAGTCTTCCTTTGTTTCCATAGCTATGCATGGATATCTTAGTTGTCATCTTCATCAGTGGCATGATTTATTTACACAAACTCTGGGCATCTTCCTATTTTCGCATGTGCAGTGGGGGCTGGACTGATGCCTCCATTGACAACTCTTATTTGTTATTGTTGCTATGTTAGCTTAACTTAAAGATTTTATGGAATGTGAAAATCTTTGTAATCCCCCTCCCCAAATATATCAGAATATCCCTGGAGGGAAAAACTAATAGTTTTTCCTAACAATTATGTAGATCCTGTTTGAGTTGTTGGTTGCATTCATCTTTTCTCAATAACCTTCTGCATTGAATTTGCACATACAGCAAATTATTCAGAAAAAGAAGTGCAACCAACAGTTCGAATAGTGTAGAGGGGAGGGTTCATACTCTCTGGAGTTCCAAACCTGTGGGCCAACTGGGGTAGAGCCAGCCAACTCACATGGGATGGGGAGAGTAGAATTTATGGGTTCAGCCGAACCCATTAGCTTTGGTACAAATCATGTATTTGTCTTAAGAAATTCATTGAATATGTACAAATTATTAATTTAGAACCCAGTAGCTTAAAAAATTTAAAATCCCGAACCCATAAGTTTCAAATCCTCGCTCTGCCTCTGGATGTCTATGTTATTGAAACAAAAAACTTCTCTATGTTAGTGCCCGCATTCATGCTTAACTTGCATCTGAGCCTGTAATAATTTCCTATGTGAATTATTGTATGTCAGCTTCCAATGGAAATCCACGCCTCCCTGATTCATTGCATTATATCGACCCTTCAGGACGACCAAATGCCTATCAGAGAGTAAGAATATAGTCTCAATAATAATGATTTGATATGTTTCCTTCATATGAAGTAGGTTATTTTATGAGCATATCAATTTCAGGCAATCTTGGATGTTGGAGAGGTGTTGCAGTATTATGATACAGACAAACGTTTTCCTGCTTGGGGCTTTGGAGCACGGCCAATTGATGGCCCAGTTTCTCATTGCTTCAACCTAAATGGTAGCAACAGTTACTGTGAGGTATTTCTAAGAGAACGTTATATACTTTCAATTTTGTTATTGCTTTAGCTTTCTGAATTTTGTTTTGCTATTAATATCAGCTGTTTTTTTTTTCTTCCTTTAACTCTAGGTGGAAGGAATCCAGGGTATTATGATGGCATACATGAGTGCTCTTCATAATGTTTCACTTGCAGGTCCAACTTTATTCGGACCAGTGATTACTTCTGCTGCACATATAGCAAGTCAGTCTATGACAAACAATGAGCGGAAGTATTTCATTTTGTTAATAATCACGGTACATTTCATTTTCTATTTTCTATATCTTGTCTGATTTCCTGATGAACATCTGTTTTTAGACCTTTCAAGTAAAATATTAACCATCATCTGCTATACCAATCAGAGTTTAGTGAACCAATCCCTTCCTCAATCATGTGTGTGTATATATATGTATATATATATGCATATACATCGTAAACTTCACCTGAATGCATAAAAATGCAGTGAAACCTCAAACATGAATTTTTGTTAGAAATCAAACTGTGTCTATCTTATTTTAGTTGGGTTTGATTTATTAGAGACTTTTATAAATGAATGTCATATGTTCTCCAACCTTGATTATATTTTTGAAAATTTCCAGGATGGAGTGATAACAGATCTCCAAGAAACAATGGATGCTCTTGTTCAAGCTGCGGATTTGCCATTGTCAATTCTTATTGTTGGGGTTGGAGGAGCAGACTTCAAAGAAATGGAGGTATGCAAGTGCAACAACTTATATCCTCAACAAAGGAGTGGCTTTTGAGTTATCCAATTCAATTAACTGTGATGATTTCCCATGTGATCCGTTTTCACAGATATTAGATGCTGATAAAGGAGAGAGGCTAGAGTCTACTACTGGACGTGTTGCTGTGCGGGATATAGTACAATTTGTTCCTCTCCGAGATGTACAAAGTAGGTCATACTATAAATTTCTCAGTTAAAGCTTTCCTCATGTAGAAAAGGATAATCAAACGTTCTTAAGAGCTTGAGAGAATATTGCAGGTAGGTTTCTGCTGCATGATCTGACGCCTTTTCATTGATTTGCAGATGGAGACGTCTCAGTTGTTCAATCGCTTTTAGCAGAATTACCTTCCCAATTTTTGGAATTTATGCGGTTCAGAAAGATACAGCCGACTTTATGATCATATTATTATTGTACATATAGACGTTGATTCGCCTATTGCCCCGTGCTATTTGCCATTTTGGAGCTGTCTTCCCAAGACTAAGTTTTGCTTTTAGATTTCTGGTCACGTCTTCCTTCATGTTGTGCAGAAGATTTAGCTGATATTTTTCATCCGCATCATTGAGCCGAGGGTCTATCGGAAACAGTCTTTCTATCTCCATGAGGTAGGGGTAAAATTTGCGTGCACATTATCCTCCCGACACTCGCACTGAACTGTGGGAATATACGGGGTGGTGTTGTTTTTTTCAGCATCGTGTTGTAATTGATTTGTTGATTAAAAAAACCATGTCCATTGCTTTCTGTTCTGCAAATTCCAATCTCGTTAGGAGTAAAGGGCGTCGTGATCACCTTCCAGTTATGATAATCACGATTACTTTGCAACAAGCCCCCACAAGTAAAGGCAGTTACCCCTGGCAAAATAAAGGGCAATTTTAAAGGCAGTTGGCAGAACCAAAGTAAACAAATAAGCCGATGAATGAGGTGGTCTGGCAGTACTGGAATTCGGCTTCAATTCGAGCTTCTTGTATGATGTGTGACCTCCTTAGAAGTTCTTTTCCTTTGGTGTTGTGGGGTGGGTAGTACTTTTAAATTATAATGAGATTACTCAGTGCTTATTTTTTTTATTTTTGTTTAGATGATTAGCTTATTGGATTAAAATGAGATATACAGCAGAATATACACATGTATTTGCTTAAAAATTAGATAAATTTGGATAGATATTACTTTCCAATTTTAATCTTGGCTCTTTAAAAGAACCCGGGAGAAGAGTTTTGGAGGAAGACATTTATTATTTTACTTGGGATAGTTATCTCTCAGAGTGTGGTATGAAATAGTTCTGGGACTATACCGATAAACTTTTTTAACCAAACATAGAGCAATTTCACAATTATTATCGTTATCCCTTCAACAAAACACCCAAAAATTATTTTTGATTTTGAAGAAAATCACGGTAGGACATCTTATTGATAGATCTATAGATATGTGAAAAGTCTCAATTTGAAATTGTTTAAAATTTGTGGAGAAAAATGCATGTTTTTTAAACATTTGTTAATTCCTTTTTATGACGATTCCTTGCAATAGTTATTATGTACAATAATAAAGTCCAAATAAAAATCAATTTAGCGTTTGCTGTGGACCCATCTTCATCCGAAAAAAATGAAATTACAAATTTTAACCTTAATATTATACTTATGTAAATACAACATAAGGAAATGAGTATTTTGCTTTTCGCCAAAATGATGGCTCATTCAAGGAGAGGTGCGGTTTTATAAGTTTTATAAAAGCAAGGGGTGCCATATTACGTTCGTAAAACCGCTAGTTTCTGGTCGCAGACTTGCTGTTACCCTCCAACATTATTTACTAAGATAGATGTCGAAATTTTTCTGTTAACTCAACCTTTTGCTGATTCAACAAGATTTACTATATTCATAACATGTACTTAATTAAATTTCATAACATGGTTTCTTATCTTAGAATGTCCTTTTTAATATATAATTTTTTTTGCCATCAATCAAACACCAAAAAAGTTTTTTCCTTCAGCTTTTGCAAACGATGATAAAAACGTTTGTAGCAATTTTTGAGTTTTTGCAAAAGCTAAAAAAAAATTCTCTTTTCTTTATGTTAAGTAGAAAAACATTTTTATGCAAAATCTTTAAAAATTAAACGCTACCTTTTGTCCCATATGAATGTAAGAAAAGAAGAAAGCATACATATTATTATTGTTATGTGAAATAATTACACAAGCATCCCAAAAAAAAGTAGGACCGCACAATTCTCTCTATAGAGTATAGACCATAGTATAGTCCAGACTAAGTTAAAGTATTCACATTCGGATATAAAAAGCAAGAATAGTAAACCCTAATATCTTCTTCTGCCCCCATTCCTTGTGGTTTCATTTACTTTGGGTTTGGTTGCTAAAGCTAGAACGTACTGTTAGAGTTTTGTTAATTGGAAGAAAGTAAAGAGTCAAAAGCAGTGGGGAATGGAAAGAGGGCCATTTTCATGTAATGAAACGGAAGGGAAAGAGAAAGAGAAAGAGAATAATGCTATTATTGATCATCCTCAACTTCAAGAGGAGCCGCCCTATCATATATACTCAGTTCGATCTCAGCAAGCCATGGTTTCTGTCCTTTCTCAAGTTATTGGGAACAGTACGAGTACCACTACCACCCATTCTTCTTCTGCTAATTCCTCAGTCCATGCCACTCCACCATTAGCCCTACCTCAGTCTGCTGTACCTCTTCAAAACCAATCTCAAGGTACTACCAACAAACCACAACTAATTGCATGATTAACATCAAATTAATTCTTTTCCAAGTACAAAGAATAAGTGTCTCACGTTAATTAGTTTAGGGAGTGAGTTGCGTTGTCCTTGTCTTCTTATATGGTCTTGAATAACACTAAACTATTGAGTTGATTCCAGAATTTGAGTTAGATCCAAGATCCGTGTTCTTTAAGTTGTTTATCATCTTCATTGGATGACAAACGTTTCCCAAAAGATGACCATAGTTAATTAGCTAGATATATAATTATCTGACTCATTTCTTTTTTCGCAGCCGATACATAATCCCATTAATATATATCTTGTTCATGACCACTTTGGGTGGCGTCCTGACCTTCTAGTTTGTAATTCCCAAAATGGAAATAAACTGATTGTTTCCTTCATTCTTCCCACTAAATTTCTTCGAAGCAAAAGAAATAAAGACTTCGAGGAAAAAAGAAGAAAAAAAGGAAGGAACATTAGGTAGCAGTTAACTTGCACCGACCTCGGTTGTCAAGATCACAACAAGTCTAATCACGTTTTCTTAATAGGAGTAGGATTTAACTCATATACATTGAAGTCGTAAAAATGTTTAATACTATCAATGTACATCAACCTACTATATATAGCAGATAGTCTATAGAAGTAGCTAGTAGTATTATTTTTCAAGTTATTAATCCCATATTTATGAATGGTTACATATATGAAACCTCTCTATAACAATCATATATACTCTATATATAACAATTATATAATAGTTAGGTCTTCTTTGGAATCAATTCTTCATATTTATTGTGCTACAGTCACTTCATTATATGTAACAATCAAAAAATTTCACAATAAACATGGCTGTTATAGAGATGTTTATATGTTAGGTGATGTGATAACCGTATATGTATATGTATATGTGAAGGGAATTGGAGAAGAAAACGGTATAGAGGAGTGAGGCAAAGACCATGGGGAAAATGGGCAGCCGAAATCCGAGACCCAAAGAAAGCAGCTAGAGTATGGCTTGGCACTTTTGAAACTGCTGAGGCTGCAGCAGTTGCCTACGATGAAGCAGCTCTCAGATTCAAAGGCAATAAAGCCAAACTTAACTTCCCTGAAAAAGTTCAAGGCAAATTCCAATACCTTACTACTACTATTGCTAGTCAAGATCATAATATTGTTCCTCAACAATATTATTTTCCAACTACCTCCAATAATAATAATAATAATCATCCTGATCTCCCTTTTCAAGAACATTATCCTAGTTTACATCACTATGCTCAGCTACTTCAGAGTGACAGCAATATTATCTCGCCAACTTCAGCTGGTTCTTTTGATTTTTCTCAATCATTATCAGAATTGCCAGCTTCGAGTTACAAGCAAGAAGAAGAATTTAATATGAGATTATGTCCATCGGATTTTGGCACTTCTTCAACCTCATGTGGACCTCATGAAAGTAACTGGCAAGAGTTTGAAGATAGAAAGTCATAAGTTCATTCCCTACTATTAGGAGATATATATGAAAAGTTTTTGTGAGATTTCCTTCGCATTTTGTTTCGTCGTTTTTGGTTGAACTGGGGTTTCTCTTATCCCTCTTGTGTTTCAGTTAAGTGTAATACTAGCATTTTAGCGTTATTTTCTTGGAACTATATATATATTCATGAACTTATAATTAATGGCAAAATATTGGTGTGGTTTTATGTGTTTAGGTTAAGTTTCAAGCTAACAACTCCTTCCCAACCTATGAAATATGTATATTTGATGTAGTGGTGGAAAAATGGTTTGAAAAAACAGTTGTCTATCCATATTTTTTATTAAAAATTGGGTTGGATAATGAACTTTTAAAAATGAGTCCAATATGGATGGATAAAATTCATATATAATCCACTTAAAAATGAATAACTAATGGGTTTAACTTTTACTTTTGCAAAGACTCAAATTGGGAGTTTCTCAAGTTTGGGAGACTAAGAATTTTCCAAAAGTGATCATATTCAAAAAGTAATGGATAATATTATGTTTATAGAAAAAATACCACAGGCTAGCCAGTTTTCGGAATGGTCATTCAAAAATAGCCAGCGTTTGCAAAGTCATTGAAAAATAGTCACTATTTTGCTGCAACACAGAAAGTTCCATCATAATATACTGGAGATTGGAGCACCTGCGTATGAACTTCCAGTATATTATACTGGAGTTCCAATATATTATGCTGGAGTATTTTTCGGATTTTGAACAGTGTTTAATTTTCATTCAGATTTATTTTTACATAAAAAGTGGCTAAATTTCGACTACTTTTGAAACTGTGGCTATTTTTGAATGACCACTTGTAAATCTGGCTATTTTTGAATTTCTCCCATATTTATATTATCCAATTTTCTATCTATATTGAATGTGGATCAGGTTAGATATTTTATCCATTTTAGAATTACTCATTTTCGATCCGACCCACCCATTTGCCACTCCTAAATTTTGATGCATCAACATTTATTCATCTAGTGACTGCTATTGTGCCTTACAAACGACTAAAGAGAGCACTATTGATCACTATATTGGATTAAAGAAGATGAACCTCCTTCTCTTTTTTTGTGTTTTGGTTTGGTTTTGAACCTCTTTCTCGTTTTGGACAAGACAGTCATTTGCAAAGATGAACTCAATTCATATATATGGGACATCCAAATAACTTTAAATCGTCTAAAAAAATTACAAATTTGTCAAGTGTTACTCCTAGTCCATGTTTCTCAATGTGAGTATATTAGTAAAGCATATGGCATATATTCAATGAAAACGTACGGTACATGCATAATGATGGCAAGTTAAATAAGTGGAAGCTATATATATAGCGAATAGAGGAGTAGAATTTTGATTATGTGTAGCTGAAGTTGGCTATTACTCTTTTGCATGGCAAGGAAATTAAAGTAAGAAGGAGGTGGCACGTAATTATTAATTGGGCAACTAAGTTTGGCTTCTGTTCAGTTGGATTATAGTGAATTAGTTTGTGGAATGCCGTCCTTTCCTTTAATTAATTGTTACGTATATTCATTAAAGTGTAGTAGATGTGTGATACAAAATATTTCGTGATTTCCCTCCATCTCAACCATTTGATTGTTTTTTTTTTAATTGTATACAATAATACCAATATTAGAAGATTTGTACTTGTGCATTTCTTCTCTACACTGTTGTGATTTGAGCTAAGAGTCTATCGGAAATAATCTCTCTATCTACACAAGGTAAAGGTAAAGCTGTATACTTACTATATATCTCCCCAAACCTTATTTGTGAAATTATATTGGATTTGTTATTGTTGTAATACTAATATTAGAAGATGAAACAAATAATCAAGAAATATATATATGATCGAGTAGTTCTTGTAAAGAAAATGACAAACGGAATTAATGAGTTAAGATATGAATGATTCATTACTAGTTGAGGAACTTTTTTTTTAGAGGCCAAGTAATTAATTTTTTTGATTACTTACCACTCTGCGCTAACTTAAACAAACAACGCTCTCTCCTCCCTCTAAATTTCATCAGTAAGCAACGGCACGAATGGGTTGGCCTCTCGTCAAGTCATAAAATGGGTTGAGAATGTAGAGAGGTTGTTTCGGTTAAATTCTCGACGAAAAAAGGGTAGCAGTAAAAACAAGCATTAACTTGTATACAAAGACAATTTATATAATTTTAAACACAATCAGGCTAACATATATAGGTGTCCATATGAAACGAGACTAATTATCAGAAAAATAAAAGGACAATCAGGGTACTATAAAACGACGTTAAATAACACTGTGTAAATATTTTAAGATCACCGGGGCGTATAAGTCAAATCCTATCCTATATATAGGTAGTAAAGACCAATGAATGATTGCCGGTGCTTAAGGCATACATAGACTTTATTAAGACGATAGCTAGTGTTCGTGAGGTGAACATATATATATATATATATTTCCTATTCAAAAGATTAAAAGAGGAAAAAAAGAAGATTAAAACATTATATTCCCTTTCCTTTGTTGTGAAGGATAACTCACCTTTTAAAGCTTGAAAAAATGATCTGATCTGAGCTGAAGATGGCTATATGTAAAGCTTAAAAAAGGGTAGGTTGAGAACAGAGTGAAAGTAAAAGTGAAGTTGGGCATGCATTTTTCAACATCTTATTACCAAGTTTATAAAGAAGAGATAGAGATAAGAGAGGAGAAATTGATGTGAAAGGTTGAGATCCAACAAGTCATAGAATTCGGCTTAGGTTGACGAACCCAATTCTAGCCAATATATAAATCTAAACTCTTATTCTTGGTCAAGGGAATAGGGATATATTTTCTATGGTTATTACAATCATGCATGTCATTCAACGAACACGTAGCGAAACAAGGACCCTCTAACTTTCATGATTCATTTCCTTGCTTTTTCTTCAAGACCTTATGGGTGGGGCCGTTCACCTAGTTTTATCCTAAGTTTCTTTAATATAATACATAAGTGCGTTAGTTGCTTTTCATCCTAAAGCAAGCCTTATTAAAGGGCGTGAATCATTTTTTATTTACATATTGAAGTAATAATAATATATGCAACTATGAATACTGGTTCATGTTTTGTTATAGATCTGGAAAGAAGTAACAGCAAATGATTTCTTCTTTTACCTAAAATATCAAATTTATTTTGCCAATATTTGGAAGTAAATAATTGATCCGCCTTTGTTAATGTAGGACTATTCAGACCTATACGGCTATAGTAATTGTAACATGCCTTGTTTTTTGGGTTACAAATATCACACTTTATAGATGGTCGCTTGTAATTATTTTTTACACTCCTAGAAGTTAACTCCAACAACCAAATGTGGAACATATAGGAGGGTAATTTTTCTAATTTAAAGATTCCTCGTATTTGATTAATTTAGTTGTCTAAATCTAAATTCCTCATATTAGTTTGTCAAGATTCATGTGCCAAACCACAATAGTAAAAGCCCTATGCGTCTTTTCAAGATGTTAAGAATCCAGTATTCGTTATACTTAAATGTTGCTACGATTTTCATGATAATGACTTGTTATGGAGAAGAAAGGGAAAATAAAAAGGAGTGATTCCCGCAGCTAATAATAATTACATTTGAATATGATACAACTGTTTCTTCTTTTTTTAGGCACG
Organism: Nicotiana knightiana; assembly: GCA_005239525.1. Lineage (NCBI taxonomy): Eukaryota > Viridiplantae > Streptophyta > Magnoliopsida > Solanales > Solanaceae > Nicotiana > Nicotiana knightiana. The sequence goes on along the minus strand of ML396495.1, from coordinate 42,261 downwards.
CCGACTTGCTAAATTCCTTTCACTAGCTACTGCACACGTGTATCCCATACTTATATCATTACTAGTAAGAAATAACAACATCAAAAAAATCCTCATAACTTTCTCCGAAATCATATATCTCTGCACTACTATCTTTAATACAAGTTATTATCCCAAAGCCCATGTCCTGTAACTAAAGGCGGACCCCATAAATTTAAAGCAATTGACACCCTAAACACTAAAAGCCTTTAAGGGGCGTTGATTGAGCAGAATAATGTGCCCCGTCGCGTAAAAAAAGGCCAAAGAAATCATAAAAGTAAAACAACACGCCACACTTTTATTGCTCTAATGATTATACAAGTCGCACAAAACCTGAAACTTCTTCAGCATTTAACAGAAGAAACTCAGATACATCAACTATAAACCAAGAAAATAAAATTTTACTAATACATACATGGCTGTCAAGTTTATATCAGGGAGGAAATACCCAGCGGCCCAGCATTATACTGCGAATTGAACTATGCCTCTTCACAAGGGTGATTTAAGTGCATCAAAAACCCTTGCTATATCCCTGCGTGGGTCATACCTCAAGCTGCTTCTCCCTTGCTCCTCTCACGGTTCCTGATGGACTCGATCGAACAGCTAAAGCTTGTAAGTTTTGCAAGAGATGAAATCTTACACCAATGACAAATTACCAAGAGGCATTCTTTTACTCTCAATTTTCTAACCGCAATTTAAAGTTCCTCCGCCAATATCAGCGGCCATAGCGCTTCATCATACTCGCACGGTTTTACTGCCACAAGCACATGAAACAACAGATACATATGGAAACTTTTACCGGAAAATCTGGTGACTGGAGCAATGCCCTTCTGCTCAACATATTCCTTAAAGACCAAGAGAATCTCTAGCAGAAGCAGAGCAAAATAATACTCCACTTTACTAGTTTGGACCCTGTGCTACCCTGGCACCTTGATTCTGAAGACTCTTTGATACTATGAACTTTGAAGATGAAAACTCCAAGTCTTTGCATTTCTCTCAAATATAAGCAAACATATCTCCGGCGAAAATATAGATAAAGAGAAGAATTCAAGTGCAATGCGCTCCAATACAAAAAACAAAAACAGCAACTGCAATGAGTAAAACCTGCAACGCGTCCTCCCACGATGAATGCTCCGCAAACCAAGAATTTGTGTAGCCTCTGATTTTTTGCTTGCTAATTTATATTGTGTATTGCTTCATGGGCGGCACTGGTTCTTGAGGCATCTGCCATTAACCAAACACATTTTAAATTTTTAACTAAATATTGGTAGGCAATCAATAAAGAGGCAAAGCATCGAGCATTTTTATCACCGGGGTAACTGAGCCATCAAGCAAAAATACAATCTACTTTATATCATGATCTATGGTACTGTAATCCGAAGGTCCAAGAGCTTGATCCTGCAGCTGTGCAGCATTAGATGGAAGATTATTTCCATTTCCACTTGCTTTCACTGCAGGAAACACCTAGCTGGGATTGTCAACAAAGTACCCTACTGGTTTTGCTCAAATATGAATCAGTAAAGCCCATTAAGAAAACCTTCTTTTTGGGTGTAAAATGCCAATGCTAACTGTTGTAAAATAAAGTATCAATTCATCAAATCGGACATATGTACACGGAAACTTACTTGCAAGTGCCTGATGACATGCCTGAGAAAAGGCTCTTGCGACTATTCCTGAACCCATAACAATCACATCTGCAAAAATTCTCACAGGCTGCAATTAAGAAGGCAGAACAGATGTCAAGCAACCAACAGACTTATGTGAAACATGAATGTTCTCCCAGATAAACTTAGTTCTGCATAGCAAAGAAACTACGTAAGAAAAATCAAATTGATTCCAAAAATTGAAAGTAATGTTCCACCTAAACAATAATGCAATTTTTGTTCCAATAGTATAATGAACCTCAGAAGTTATTCCTTTTTTTTTCCTTTTGGTTGGTAGTTCTTCTACTTCTTTTTCCCTTTTTTTTGGCAATAGAGGCTCAGTTCAAAACAGGATTCTATCCTCCCAAGCACCTCTCGGAAGTGAGTATCAGTAAGCACATTATTCTTTTTTAACCATCCAAAAAGCAGTATAGCAAAATTAAAATAAAATATGTTGCAGTTAACTACATTAACATTACCAAGACCGGTGCCCAGGGGAAGCAAATACAAAAGAATAGGCTGCAAACTGTTTGAAGCCAGCAGGATATCGAACTGGTTAAATACATTCTTTAAATATCTCTCAAAATAAAATAACAAACTCAGGCGAGAGCAATTCAAATGAGGCTTTTTCAGTATTGCAATATCATTCAGAGGTTTTCGTACATTACTCAACCAGTTATCATGGCCACTCATCATTTTTGTGACACTTTTTAACAATTTTCTGCTATTGTAGTAGACCTAAAAATTAATAAAAAAGAGTGTCCCTTCTCTAACAGTTAAAACTTTTAAACTCGCCGTCCGTACAATTCAGATAACATCGTAGATTAGATAGTTCATAAACTTCAATATGATATTAGAGCATATCAAGCATATCAGAATAGACTGAAGTTCTGGTTTCGAGCCTAACCATCACCGATCAAGAAAAACACAGAGAGGGAGTGTTTTTTGAAAAACGTAACATAGTTGTATATTGATATAAGACTTCACTAAAATTGTGAAGTCACCCATAATTACAAAGGGACTGCCTTAGCAAAAAGAGACAATCCTAGTCCTTGGGCATCTTACAAGGATCTAATACACCTAATATGGATTTGTGATCCTCCAAAAGTTTTCCTTTACACCAAAAATATAAAAGAGCTAAACACTTCATCTTAATTTTCTGAATGTTGCTAGACTTGTCTTCAAAACATCTTTGATTCCTTTCTTCCCAAACTGTCCACCATATGCATGCTGGGACAATCCTCTATCTCTCCCTTTCTGTAGAAAGTGAGCCCTCTTTGCTCCAGCTTGCTAGAGTATCAAGGACTCTTCCTGGCATTGCCCATTGGATTCCTTTCAGGCAAATGAAAATTCTCCATATCTGGGTGGTGAACTTGCAATGTAGAAAGAGATGGTTAATTGTCTCTGCCTCCTCATGACATAGATAACATTTGGAACACAATTGGAATCCTCTTCTTGTTAAGTTGTCATGAGTTAGTACAGCTTCTCTTGACAGTAACTGTGAAACATGCCACCTTGTATGGAATTTTTACTTTCCATATCAACTTCCATGGCCAGCATTCCACTTGATTATTGGATAGGTTGAACTCCTTATAAGCTTCCTTAACCGAGAAATTCCCTTGACTGTTGCCTTGCCAATTGATCATGTCTTGGTCTTGGTTTGATCTGATGCCACTGAACTGCTGCAGAGACTGAAGAATTCCACAACTCTGTCAATCTCCCAATCATTTAATAGTCTTCTAAATGTGAGGTTCCATCCTTGATCAGTCCATACCTCTTCTATTGTGGCATTATGTTGTTGACACAAGCTGAAAATATCGCGAAAGAGGACCTTCAGTGGTCCTTGTCCTATCCAATTGTCCTCCCACAATGAGATCTTCCTACCATTTCCAACTTTGAACTTTGCCTTGTTGACTAACTTTGGCCATAGGTTCCTGATTGATCTCCACAGACTGACTCCATATGGTCTTCTTACTGTTTTGCTTGTCCAGCTTCCTTTCCTTCCATATTTTTCCTTAACCACTACTGTCCATAATGTTTGTTCATCTGCAGCAAATTTCCACAGCCACTTCATCATCAAGCTCTAATTCTGTATTTTCAGATTTTTGATCCCCAGACCCCTGTTTTCTTGCTTGTAATTAAGTTACCCCACTTAACCAGACGGTACTGCTTCTTCTCACAGTTACCTTCCCATAGAAAGTTCTTTCTTAGGGCATCAATTCTGTTTACTACACTAGCTGGCATTGGGAATAAAGACATCATGTATGTAGGCATTGCATCAAGAACATAATTAATCAAGATCAACCTCCCTCCCATTGACAGATATTGGTTCTTCCAATTTGTCAGCTTCTTCTCACATTTCTCCAATACATTATTCCATATCCCTTTTTGATTTACTCTTGGCTCCCAAAGGCATCCCCAGATATACTGTAGGAAGATCCCCCACCTTCTCCCCACAACATTGGCCCGACTCTGTAAATCCATTACCTCATTAACTGGCTATATAAAGCTTTTCTGCCAGTTAATGTGTAATCCAGAAGTGGCTTCAAACAGGATGAATATCACCCTTAGGACTTTCACTTGCTCCCTTTCTGCTTCACAGAAAACCAAGGTATCATCTGCATATTGTAGGTGGGAGATCCTTCTGTTGCTGTCTGCTCTATTGGTCATTTTAAAGCCCCTGATCCAGCTATTTGTCTGTGCTATGTTCAGCATTTCATTCAATCCCTCCATGGCTATAATAAATAGAAAAGGGGAGAGATCTAAGCCCCCTCAGTATGTTATCCAGCTATTCCATCTACCTCCAAATCCCATCCTCCTTAGTATGTCTAGAAGGTACCTCCAGTTCAAATGATTGTATGCCTTCTCAATGTCCAGCTTACATAGGATCCCAGGAGCTTTGCTTGAAATTCTTGTGTCTATGCACTCACTAGCTATCAAAACAGCATCCATAATTTGTCTTCCCCTAATGAAAGCCATTTGTTGATCACCAACCAGTTTGTTGACCACCTTTTTTAGTCTTTCAGTCAGTAGCTTGGAAATGATCTTATAAATGCTACTAATCAAACTTATGGGTCTGAAATCTTTTAACTCTTTGGCCCCCACCTTCTTAGGAATCAAAGTCACAAAGGTAGCATTCATACTTTTTTCAAATACACCTTGCTCATAAAAGTTCTGGATATCTGCTACAACTTCCTTTTTTATCACCTCCCAGCAGTTGTTAAAGAAAGCCATTGAGAAGCTATCTGGTCCTGGTGCTTTATCCCCTGCACATGCCTTGACACTGTCCCACATTTCCTGTTATCCAAATGGGCTTTGCAACATTACATTGTCCTCATCTGTGATCATTTGGTTGATACCATTGAGCCCTATTGGCCTCCATTCTTCTTCTTCTGTGTACAGCAGCTTATAGTATCTGATAACCTCCCTTTTGATGTCTTCTGGATAATCTCTCCTTCTACCAACAATTGGTCTATGTTGTTATATCTTCTGTGGGCATTTGCTGTTCTATGAAAGAACTTGGTGTTTCTGTCTCCCTCTTTTAACCATAGAGCCCTGGACCTCTGCCTCCATGTTATTTCTTCATTGCTAGCAATTTCCTCAAACTCCAATGAAAGAGAGTTCTTGAAGAGGATCTCTTCTTCAGTCAGACTCCTTTGTACATGTATTTCTTCTATTTCTGCAAGTTGGCTGAGAACACTTGCCTTCTGTTGAGCTAAGTTGCCTTGTGAAGTTCTGCTCCACTCCTTGAGTTTGTTCTTCAGTGCTTGTAATTTAAAGACCAATATAAAGTCTGGCCTCCCTTCACAGTTGAAAGACTTCCACCATTCTTCAATTCTCTCTTTGAATCCCTCAGTCTGTAGCCACCGGTTTTCAAATTTGAAATATGATTTGACTGGTTCCCAGCTTCCACATTTGAGCATCAATGGATAGTGATCTGAATTCACCCTTTCCATCACCTGTTGTTTAATGCTTCTAAAATCTTCATTCCAGTCAGAAGAGATCAGAAATCTATCCAGTCTAGCTGCAGTAACATGCCTATCCCCTTTTCTCCATGTGTAGTCCTCCCCCCC
>ML396495.1:0-36334 GCA_005239525.1 Nicotiana knightiana | reverse complement strand
TATCAACCAACTTCATGTCTTCAATAAAGTTTGAAAAATCCATCATTCCTCTAGAGATTCTGGTGCAATTCTTTTTTTCCGAAGGATATCTCACAGTATTAAAATCCCCACACACCACCCATGGTCCAGTAAAGAGACCCCTAGCCCCTGCCAACTCCCACCATACTTCTTCCCTGATTCTTCTATCATTAGGAGCATATACAGCTGATAAATACCATATATAATCCTGAGTCTTGCCTAGGAATTTACATGTAAGAGTATGAACCCCTACCTCACATACTTCCCCCTCCCACGCTCTATCATCCCACATTACTAAAATTCCCCCTCTTGTCCCACTTGCCTCCAATTGAGTATATTTCACCCACCTGTGACCCTAAAGGTCTCTAACTAACTCCCTAATATCCCCTTAAATTTTAGATTCTTGAAGGCAAACTATATCTTCTTTCCATTTAAGAAGCAGGCTTTTAGTAGCTCTCCTTTTCCTCACCCTATTCAACCCCCTCACATTCCAAGATAATATGTTTACTATCATTGATCCTGGCTGATGATACTTCCCCCTCTGCTTCTTGTTCCATTGCTCTTGAAATTGCTACCTATTTCTAGGCCTTTTAATTCTTTAAATCCCTTTTTCATTGCTCTTGAAATTGCTACCTATTTCTAGGCCTTTTAATTCTTTAAATCCCTTTTTCCTTGGTGTCTGATTTACTGGAGACACTTCTTTCCCTTTATTTATTTGTCTTCTACTGTCAATTTTCATGAACAATTCCAAAGCTTCTCTTTCGCACCCATTAAAATCCAGCCCAAATTCTTTGCGAAGTTTAATGATGTTCTGGTGCACCCAAATAGATGCTTCATCCAGGTCTTCTTCAGGCTCTAAAATCTGCTGGTTTAAAGGTACTGCTTCTTCAATTACCCATGCATTGCACCTTTCTGTATCTGCTTCTTGCATTTGCATGCTGCTGCACTTCTCATTTTCTTCTGTTGTTCCTTCATTCCCTGCCTTGGGTGCTATTTCATTTTCCTCGATCGATATTATCTGTTTTCTTCCTTCTTCCTCGTCTTCCTTCTCCTTTTCTTGCTTTCCTTCTTCTGTTCTTCGTCACTGTTCTTGTCTTTTAGTTCCTCCGCCAGTACTATGATATGATCTCCCTTTAAGGGCTTGGACTGGATGGCTGCCAGTTCTTCTTTAAAGGGGCATGTTCTGGGGCTTTGTGTGGGCTTGTTATAAGCCTTCTCTTCAGACATTGTTTGGGCCAAAAAGTCAGGGCCCAACTTCTTTATAACTTTGGGTTGTTCGGTCTTGTTCTTGTTGTTATAATTTAAAAAGTCACATGACTTGTCACGTGAGGTACTAGGTTTAGACCAGATACCCACGTGACCTGTCATGACTTTAAAATCTCGAGCGCCCCTCCCTCAGTACTTTGGTTGTACTTTATTAACCGCTGGTCCAAGCTTTATCTTCTTCTTCTTCAACAGCAATGGTCCTCGCCGGAGACTCACTCCAGATCTGCATTTCGAAGATCATTCCTTCGGATTCCACCTTCACCGATTTAGGAATTAAAGATCTGTCTCCTTTGACCCTTATTCTTGCCGATTTCAAATGGTTTTTTAATTCCGTTTCCTCCTCTGTTTCGACCCAACCCCCACAGACATCCCCAATTTCTTTGAACACCTTTTGAGACCACAAATAGAGGGGAAGCCCCACTATCCTTATCCATGCATGTGTTATTCTTTCAGATGTCGGGATTGCTCCCACCGTTGGGCACCACCATTGGAGCTTCACTTTAGATTTCTTCCAAGGCCATTCTATTTTCAGAACTTGGTCAGCTATTGCTTTCTATGGAAATTCAAAGAGGAATTTGTGCTTTTCCATCTCATAAATATTGATATCATTGGTTTGCTTCCAAGAGAACAATGCCCATTCTCGAACCTCCGATAAAGTCACTAGTTCTGGACTGCCTTCGGGGAAGAAACCTACCAAACATCTACCCAACAACTCATTATGCTTGTAATTCCCATCTATCTGAATAATACCTTCAGTTTCTTTCACTCTGGTATCATTCATTTCTCTACCTACCCATTTATGACTCCTGACAATGTTGGAGTATTGAAGTCCTTCTTCGACCTCCTTAGAAGCATTAAAGGCATTTCTCTGCATCCCCCCTTTAATGAACCTTTCTATCTTCATTGCAATATCCTGCCAGCCTGCATTGAATGCTGCCTCTGGGACAATAATGACCGATCTTCCCCTGCCTATTACTCTAATGATGGACATATAACGGCCATAACGGTTGAAGTTCCTCGCACAGAATGTTTCTGACATTTGATCCTTACTTTTCCAACTTTTCACATAATTCCCTTTCATCTTTGACGCTTCTTTCATGTTTTCACATAGCCAGAACATAGTCTTTCTGCTAAATGTTGTCCTTCTGATTAGGTTCCTACCACGTTCTGTCCATTCAAACCATTCCTCTGTAGCAGTTGTGTGTCTCTCTACCTCGTATGACTTGAACCCCACCGCAAAATATATAATGTTATCCTTCTTCATTGTAGGCATTTCTCGCTAGACTGGATGATTGAAAGACTATAACTACTTAATTAAAAAAAGAGCAACTGATTTTTAATCAATACTAAGTTTTAAGATTAATGAAAGAAAGGATTCCGGTCAAGGAAAGACGCCGGAAAAGGATTCTACAAACCTAGGAAGTAGGAGAGAGAAAGACCTTGGGATCTATGTCTAACACGGAGAGGGAGTGTTGCAAATGCAAAACTATTAAATTGAAGTTTTTACACGATAAGATACACACACTTCAATAGCAACAATCCCATACAACAATAATAACAACAACAACAACAACAACCCAGTGTAATCCCACAAGTGAGGCCTGGGGAAGGCAATGAGTACACAGACCTTATCCCTAACTTGTGCAAGTAGAGAGGTTGTTTCCAGTAGACCCTCAGCTCAATGTCATTCAATTTTTTTCTGTTGGAGATAATGGAAAAAAAAATGGGAGATGTAGATATTATGGAGGCTGGGGCCTTATAAGTAGCATAAAATAAGTGAGCTTGCTTATTTTCTTTATGACCAAGAAAGATGAGAACAAGAAGAAACACCTCTATGTATTCATTTCAGGCGCTGAACATTTGGCATAAATTTACATTACACCACTTGCCTGAAAAACTGATGCAGTTCAACTTATATGATAGTTTACCTATCGCCAAAAAATTAATCATACGGGACAAGTCTCCACATTTTAGTGGCGCACAGTTCGAAATCCCTGCGGCTAGTGGATAGTGGGCCTGACCCTCTACCCTTCGGCCTTTTGCACCTAGATACCAAACCTTTGTCTACATAAGGGTTCGTTTTACTAATTCTTATTCATATTTGCAGTTCATCTAAGATCTTTTGCTTATATGAATTGTATCCCTTACTTGAAGCCATCCAATGTTAACATTTTCTTTTTCTTTAAGATTGAATAGGTTGATTACATACAACAACGACCCAGTAAAATCCCGCAAGTGGGGTGAATAGGTTGATTATACATAATCAACAGATTAAATATAGGAATTTTAAGAATGAGAAGAAAGGCAAAAGGAAAACAATAATCTCAAAAGGAAAAAAGACACCATTTCCATTGCCAGAAAAGGGTCCATTCCAAAAAGACATCATTTGGTAGTTTAATAGCAGGTTCTGCGTCAGTTGGCTCAAATTAGGTATTCTTCCAGGAGAAGATTGAAATGATTACTCTAAGCCAATCAAAATGGAACATCAGCAACATCAAGCCAATCAAAATTGTCCATCTATACACTAAACCATCTGATAAGATAAATGGAAAGACTAGTCTGGCATAGGTCACAAAAATAAATTGAACAACTAGCCACAAATGGGTAATACAAATTCATAGCTACACATGTTCTGAATCTCCTCAGTCCTCACAAGCATGCAAATGCATTAAGGTGACAACAACTACTTATGTTTAGCGGCATAGCAATGCAACAACCACATACAGTTTCGCATTCCGACGAAAAAGAGTCACGAGAAATGCAACAAGTTTACTTTAACAGCAGATTAAGGCTCGCACGTGTCCAAAATCAACAGAAACATGATAGCGATACACGTCATTTACAGCGCATCCTGACAGCTTTCCGTTAATATCTGAGCTTTTTGAGTAATTTGTTAAAGTTAACAAGGGTGATTTGGTAAAACTGACAAAACTGTTAGAGCCTATAAAATCTCGCTTCCAATTGGCAAACCCTCACAGCCGTTCCTGCCCTATCGCTTTCCCTACACATTGGTCTCTCCGCCTACTTTTCTCCTCTGTCATCTAATTCACGGCCGAAACTGAGTCCTCAGGTGACTTTTTCCTTCCCTCTGACGCATCCCTGCTAATCTCAATTCTCATACAAAGAGTTAATCTTTTGTCCTGCCGCCATCAGTCTTTCCTTTATTTTTGACAACTGACTATGTATGTATCAAGCATTTAAGAATGTCAATCTGACATCTAATCTTTGTTTTCATTATTTTCCATTTTAAGATTTGAAGTCAAAGATTTCCACTAATAAGCCCCAGATTTAAGCATGTATCTCTCAATTCTAATCTTTGTTTTCAGGATTTTCCCTTTCGGGCTGCAAAGCTAAAGATATACACGAACAACTCCAAGGAGTAGAGCCATAAGCCATTAAAGGTCAGTGTTCCTTATATCTGTCTCTTCTTTGTTCTGGGATAGTAATCACAATTCCTTTAACGCTCTCTCTCTCTATAAAATTATGTATATGTGAAGACTCCGTTGAAGGATGTTGCTGGTTTTATGTGTATTTGTTAGGGGTTCTCTTGTTTTGATAATAGACCATATAACAAAATGAATTGCCGGCCTTAGATAACACTTGGCTCCTTTACCTTTGGACTGTCCAACATTGTCCCTCTGTTGCCTCAATCTCAAACTGACAGATCTCATACAGATGTGGGAAGTCTAAACCCAAAAAGAGGGAAATTTAATTTAAAAGGAGAATCAAGAGCAGGACCACACATATAATTAGTACTGAAGTGCCTTTTTATGTACAGGCATAATAATCGTCCGCATATAAATGTTTCACAGAAAAAGAAAATTCAAATACTATCTCTGAAAAGGAATGTCTAGACTTTCAAATGAGCATTCCTTAGTAGGAAGTTGCTCACCCAGCACGTGTATGTGGAAAATAAGAAAAAATAATCAATAACTTGAAGTAATTCATCTTTTTCTTCGGTAAGTAATTAGTATCCGTTTATACAAGAGAATTTACTAAAAAACTACAAGTTGAACACGTCGACTTAGCGCCCAAAATCAACAAAAAGCCAAATAGATCATGGAATGTGCCATGAACCAAAAGAAAATATCAGTAAGAACTATTTCTGAATCACATATACCAGTAGCGAATCTGGTCAGGTGGCAGAAATATACCTAAAAATCAAGTCACTTATGATACGATAAGCATGTTAATAAATTTCGTGCAAAGAACAAAATATAGCACGCGAAATGTAAATGCATTTCAATACATAGCAGAGAATATTATTTTTACTTTTCAATTAGAGTGAAGATCATAATTACACAATATATGTATTCCTCACCTAAAGAACAAATCATAACTATATTATATAGAGTGAAAATAAAAAAATTCACTACCATAAAAAGACTCCTCACTAAAAAAAATTATGTAGTTAAGTTTCCAACCATATATAGGGGAGTATGTTCTAATCATGTGCTCATATGTTTCTTAAAGAGGTTAGCTTATGCCTATGTTACTGTATATCTATGCAAGATACTTACCAATTCAAATATCCTATAAAATACAGCTACAAGTAAAGCAAAATACTAAAATTACAATTAGGCAGGAGAGTGAATTTCAATGTATTCAACAAAACACAGAGCACTTCGTCACCGAATAGAAAAAGACATAAAAGGATTCATCAAATAACCAAAAGGAGGTGCAGATTAACAAATTTGAACAGAATCAAAAGGATTAATTAACAATTTCACCTCATTAGAATCAGATAATGAGAAAGAGGGGAGAAAAAACCTGGCTACGGCGAAGGCAAATACTTGAATGAAACAAGCAAGCCATCAAAGAGAGTGTAAAATTTGGGGTGCTGCTTTGGAAGGAACCAATTTACTCGAGACGGTTCGACTTTCGACCCATTTATTGGACGGGTTTAGAGAAGACCCAAACCCAATTACTTCAACTGGCCGTTTGCACAAATAATCACTTTTAAGGCCTGTATTTAAATACTAGATGAGGAAAGGCCCGTATACTGGCCTAATATTGTAGTCTTAAATTATTGTTTGTCGAAGCTTAATTAATTTTTTGATAAATAAATTAATTCTTGTTATATTCATTTAATTACGGATATAGAATAATATTGAGGATCACAATTTATAATTAGTTTATTTTAGTAATTTACTTAAAATATAATCATAAATTATAATATGTTTAAATTGCTCCAACTAACATAAAAAGACTACGTGTTATAGTACCCATTTTTAACATCCACATCAAACATAACATCAAATTAAAAATTTAATTTGAATGGCATTATTTTCCTATTTAAATATTTTACAAGAGAATACATTAAAGCTGCAAGTGATCTATATTAACAAATTTTCTAGAATAAGAAGCTTACCAATATATCTGTAAACTATTTTTGAATACGTCCAAATTGGTTTCACAAGAGTTTCAACAGTGGGAACAATCAGCTACTTGATGAAAGTTAACACGAACAACATCATTCTTTAAAATACGATAAAAGATTAAAAAAACTTACTATTAATTTAAAAAATTAAGTTTATTTTCTCTGTGAAAATTTCTAGTTGACAAAACCAAAATTAATAATTTTACCAATAAGAAAAAGGAACGCCTCAAATGATCATTTGCATGTCGTACTCTCCATAAAAATAGTCTAATTAACATAGAGTAATATTTAAAAGAAGTGTTGTAATTATGGGAATGTGGGTCATATATGTATCAATGATAGTTAACATTTAAGAATTGCAAAATGAGTAGGAATTTTTTTAAATGACAAATATATCCTTTGGCTACCAACTTCTCGTTTCTATATAATAGAAATTAGCGAGGATTTAAAAAATTGGCAAACCTAACCCTCGTATTCACTCTCTTAACGAGGCATTAGACCAATATTTTTTTCAATACTTTTTTGTCTGTATTAAAAAGTTAATCATTAGTTTAATTGAATTGCAAATATAACAACCTTTTGTTTTAGTTGGCTGATTACCACCTCTTTCTACTTATTATTTAATCTTTACGGTTTCGAACAAGCAATTTTTGTTCCTAATAATTTAAATTGGTTGATCATCTTCACAGTCAACCTCCTAATTATCTAATTAAAAATCACATCAAATATTGTCACATCAAATAAAATGAAAGTACTAAATATTAATGTACTTTAGGCTGGGAATAGAAAATACAAATAAAAATCCTCAAGAGACGTAATAATATGACATATGTTAGGAATTAGGTCCAATATGTGGATATAACTCCTTGACAAATGTATTCCCCAAAAAAGGAAGAAACGAATCAATACTTGTGAGGAAAATGATAGGTTTTTTCTTAAATTAAAAAGTTCCTCAATAATCCCTAATTATTACCATCAATATTTGTTGAGCTTTCCCCAGCGTCAATTTTCTTTTTCTTGTTTGACTTCTTGTCATTTGAAGGGATCTCATTATGATCATTAGACATTCTATTTTCTGCACTCTCATTATCCTCTTTAATCATAATCTCTTCCTTTACATCTTCAATATCATCATTATTGTCTTTTTCATCAAACTCCTCTTGTAATTTCCCAATGACATCCTCAAGCTCTCTATTAACATGAGGATTTTGCAAAAACTCAGATATGTCAAGTGGGCAAGCTGGGCATTTGATTAAATTCTTCTTTGTCCGAAGCTTTCGCCCATTATGGCATTCCCTTTCCTTTACAAATGCTTGTCCTTTAAATGCTTTCTCAAGACAACTTTTGCAAAAGTTATGAGCGCAAGGAGTTGTCACGGGGAGAGTTAACACATTCTTGCAAAGTAGACAGCTGAACCCTGCGTCAAATTACAAATTTACTACTAAGATTAATTAATCTTACTTGCATGAGAAATTGAAGAGGAAGGGTTAGGAGCTAATATTAATGGTTTAGTTTAACCTTTTAAAAGCGTCTTATTCATAGATCTTTTCATTGGTGTCTTCCTTCCTCTCTTCCCCTCCGAATTTCCTTCAATTACTCTCTGTTGGCTGGGGGGTGGTGGCTTCTTCCACTTCCACCTGCTTTCTTCATCCTGGCCACATTGATATATATACATACATGAAAAAACTTCAAATAAAATTTACTTCATATGCACTAATAGAGTAACAACGTCAATTTTTTTTAATTTATCTTACCAGGTGATTGACCTTATTTTCTAGATTACTAATCCTACTATAATTTTATAACTAGTTACGTGTAGTTATCTTTAGATGACTCGATTGTATAAAAAGTATTTTACATGTGAAGACTACTTCAAATATAATGTAGTACTACTTATAAATACTCGAAAGATTCATTGAGTTAAACAAGATAAGTTGTTAGTAAAAAAAATATTGCATGCTAATTGAAGTGTCCAAAAACTTAATTTAAGCAAAAGAATATCATACATCATAATTCCATGAAGGACTGCGGGTTCTCTCAAAAATGTCAAGTGCATCTTCAAGTTCAGGAATTTCTGGCAAGGGCCGAGGCATATCCCCAAGCTCATCACTACAACATGAAGAATATAATGAATCTTCAGTTAAGAAATGTAGAGTAGTAGAGTAATTATATAGGGAAGAAGCAACACAACGATATATAAGAAAACACAAACCTCGTCCACGGGGCAGGTTCATTATCACATCTCACAAATAAGTACCTACACATCTTGTACCCCTGATGATACAAATACATATAATATCTCTCAAATTTATTATTAATATTAGCTAGAGAAGTTCATGGAATCTTGGAGTGTAAAAAGAAATATTTTTACCTGTTTTCCCATTTTCCTCCAACATTTCTCTATTCTGTATACACCATCATAACGAAGACCATTATGTGGGGCATAGGACGATCGCTTTTCTTTGTGGGATCTGACCATAAAAAATGTGTATGAGTCAGCTTGAATAGAAAAAATATATAACATTAATTGTTACTTCAGTTTTAATCATTGTGTTTATACAATAACTACAATGGAGTCGCTTAATGAAAAATAATAATAATCATCATCAAATTCTTTGATATATTACCTAACAACACGAACTGGATAACCTTCTTGGCAGCTGACTCGCAAAGCTTCGTTGGAATTGGTGAATGATTGATCAAATGATTGATCCTTATTTGTTCGTTTGTTTCCACTTAGATCCCGTCCCCCGCTGCACATATAATTGCAATAGGAGAAGTTAGAGTCTTAATTAAGTTCTTGTAACATTAGAAAGAGTCACAACAAATTAGATCGAAGAGGGAGTATTCGAGATAATCAAAATCTCAATTGCTTATATTGTTTTTCCCTCCTATAGCTCAAGGAATTAGTTAAGAGGAGCTACAATAAATAAAGTTTAAGTTAAATATAGATCGTCAGAATTTGTAAGGAAAATTACATGCAAATCATGTCTCGAGTCTAAAATACTACCTTCAATTAAACCATAAATGTTTAAAGCTCATATATATATAAAGATAATTAAGACGTACCTTCCAGTGTAGAGAAACCATTCTCCATGGTCCTCGTCATCTTCGTATCCACCTGATAGCACCACAGATTGTGCACCATATTTTGCTTGTCCAGCAATTCCGGCCACATGGGGCCAGTGCACACCCCATTGCCTGCAATTCAACCGATGCGTCCACGATTCCCCTACTAAAACACCTTGATTTCTCTCCGGATCATTCTCGGCTAATATTGGGCCGAAATGATCCGAAGGGATGGTCACAAATATTCTCCCGCTTGATGCATTAGCCATTCCAGCCCTTTTAGCTGCTCCTTCCCTAATAAATGGGTTATCAG
Organism: Nicotiana knightiana; assembly: GCA_005239525.1. Classification (NCBI taxonomy): domain Eukaryota; kingdom Viridiplantae; phylum Streptophyta; class Magnoliopsida; order Solanales; family Solanaceae; genus Nicotiana; species Nicotiana knightiana. The sequence goes on along the minus strand of ML396495.1, from coordinate 26,288 downwards.
GACGGACTTCTTCACTCATCTGCCGATATAGATTCAAAATTTAAATTTGATACGTTCAACCTTGATTAAGGTTCTTATCTTATGCTATTCAAAATTAGTTATTTTACTGATTTTTCATATAAATATTTTTATTGTATGTCAAATTATTAGTTTCAATTGAACTTGTAAACACTATAACTCAATTATTCGCCAGATCTGCTCACCTGATGATAGGCCGGTTGAGAACTTCTAGGGGCATTATTCTTTCTCGATTCCTTCGCCATTCTTATGGCAGTCACTAATGCGGAGTTTATACGAGGCTGATCAATCATTTGGCGACTAATTTGAGAACGGCACTTGACACATTTATCTTTACCTTGACCAATCCATTTCTTAAAGCACTTTAAGCAGAAGTTATGTCCACAGGATGACTGAAAAATTAAAGAAAAGAAAAAAGACCATTAGGGTGTAGAAGCTTCACTATTAACAGAAACCCTGAAATGATTATAGACGTGTGCATCTATATATATACATTCTTCTCATGCATACATAGAACCAGCCGCCGATCTAGGTACATGCGGTAAAGGGGTTTAATTAATTGAATCTCTTTGATCGAAAAATTATATTTTGCAGATAAAACTACATATCGATTAACTTTGCATAAGGGAAGTTTCTAGTGAAGCGGCAATGGTGGTCAAATTTAAAAATTATTTTAGATTACGCCAGATATAAATCCTAAGTGTGGCATTCTTGCATTTTTAATACCCTTGCATAGAACACATCTCAAAATAGTATCTGGAAATGGAAACCTAGAAAGGATCGAAGAAAGTAGACATGAAAAGGAATCATTTACAAAAGAGTGATTTTAGATCGATATACCGTTACGGGCCTATCTGGAAGCATATAACAAAAGGGACATTTGATGCTTTCGCCAAGCACAGTCAACACATCTTTTTCTTCATTCTCATCTTCTTCATTCGCGTTATCATTCTGATGTTGTTTTCCACTGACTATCTCTTGTCTCTTTCTCGCCTTCTCTTCTTCCGTTATCGAGGTATCCGCCTCGATCTCCCGAATCTTCACCACTAGTTCTCCGCCGGCAGAAGCAGGCGGCGGCGCAGCCACCCCTGTGAGACCTGTCCCGGCACAGTCGGGACACTCGAAGTTAACGACAGACGATAACGTAACAGGTGGATTTTCCAGGCAATCCATGTGCCAGGGCGTTACACACGTAACGCAGGCGACTCTCTTCTCCTGTGACGGCGTTTCTTTACATAGCATGCAAACGCCTTTGCCGTCAATCGGGAGTTGATTGATGGACGCCATTGGAGTAGCTAGGTTAACTCAAGATAGAATCGGTGAAAAGGAGATGGTGATTAGTATGAAGAAATCACAAAAACGTAAGAAGATTTTAGATAGAATTGAAGTGTTAAGATTAGCTCTATTTATAGTGGTGGGACAGGTTTTGGAGGAAAGAAAATTTTGAAATGGAGTCTACTAAACTTTCACTAGCTTATCTTAGAAACAAACCATTGCTGAAAACGTAAAGTATATTTAGAGGAGACTAGTTTGACTATTTCTCAACTAAAACGGACGAATGAGATTGATTCTTAGTACTAGGTGTAGAAGATTTTGTCATTTTTCCTGATGATATTTACTTTACCGTAATCTGACTTTGATTGTAAATTAGATTCTTGTAATATTTCTGTTTGTCTTTTAGGAATAAATAATTTTGGAAAAATCAAAGTATTTTCAACAGAAGGTATGCGTGAGGGACATGTACAGATGTACTCCTATACCCTCAAGTCCACGGTCACTGCTAGTAAAAATAGTAGATACACTTGGCATAATAATATCATGCAGTTGGTTCTTATGGGAAAAATTTAAAAACATACAGATTTTTAAAGAGTCCACTGCTCAAGTGGTCACTCAACTATACCAAATTATCTCCTAAAGTCATTTTATTTTTGTTTGTAACTATAAAGTCACTGAACTATGCCTATTGCACTCAGAAGATCATTCAACTAGATTTTCTAAATTTTTGATTGCCAAATACCTATTTTACCCTCTAAATTATAAATATTTATCTTTTTTTATTTTTTTTAAATTTTTAATATTATAATTTTTCTTTTTAATTTATATTATGGAGTTACCTAAAGAATCAATAATTTATTTATAACTTAAAAATAAAAAGTATTTAAGCATCTATAGTGCTGGAATAACAAAATAATGAGCATAGTAAAAAAAATTAATTAATATTTGTTCGTAATAATAATTTTAATATTAACAACAAAAAATCAAAAATTTATTTACACAATTCAGGATAAAAGAAAATAAAGATTTTAAAATATATATTCCATGCATGTAAAAATAATTATTTAAGTAAAAGTATTTTATAATATACATTATATATTCTTGAAGATTATGCTCAATTATATTATATATATTTCATGCACGACTTAACATAGCATATTTTACCCTATACAGATAGTCCCCTTACTTTTCACTAACATAATTTTGTGTCGTCGGAAAGTTGGTAGAAACATAATTATATAATTGAGCATAATTTTCAAGAATATATAATGTAAATTATAAAAATACCCTTATTTAAATAATTATTTTTATATTACGTGTAAGGAATATATATTGTGTAGCCTTTATTTTCTTTCATTATGAATTGTGTAAATATATTTTTGAATTTTTGTTGTTAATACTAATACATTATTCTAATTAATTTTCTTTACTATGCTCATTATTTTGTTATTCCAGCATTATATATATTTAAATACTTTTTATTTTTTTAATTTGTAAATAATATTTATTTATTTATTCTATAGGTAAGTCCATAATATAAATTTAAAAAGGAAAATCATAATATTAAAAAGTTAACAAAAAAAGATAAATGTTATAATTTAGAGGTAAAATAGGTATTTGGCAATCCAAAATTTGAAAAATTTAGTTGAGTGACCTTCTGAGTGCATAAGCATAGTTCAGTAACTTTGTTGTTACAAACGAAAGTAAAGTAACTTTAGGAGATAATTTAGAATAGTTGAGTGACCATTTCAGTAATGGACTCGATTTTTAAATAATTTCTATGTCAGGTATTATATATGAAAATTTATGTATTTGTAATTGGTTTATCAAATATACAGTCAAACAGCAAGGAATATTTCATTGTATATATGAGTTTAGTAACATAATAATCTATTATTTTTTTGGGTAAAACATTTAACTAAGATGTAGCAAATCTTAGTATGAGAAGTTCGATAGCACGTTTGGTATCTTTACTTGAACTGGGAAAATGATGAATTTTTTCTATATAATGTGCTTTAAAATATTGGAGTTGCCAAAGAAAGAGAAAGAACAAACTTTCTTGGATGCTTTCAAATAAAATCTAGTTGGCTATTTCATTATACTCATAAAATAGAACTAACTACAAATACAATTGTTCAGTAGATCATAAAAAAAATTGGATGCTTATTAGTTATGTCCATAATCCCTACATTAATTGAGCTTTATCTTAATAGGAATCTATTCTAGATTTTGAGATATTAAATTAGTAAATGATAAGCTTAGACAAGATTAAAAGAATTAACTCGTCTTATACTCGTAATAGAAATTATAGAAAATATATCTATAAATTCTAAAAAAAAATCCATAAGAACCTATATATTGCAATTATGCCAATTAGTTTTGTTATTATTCACACTAGCAGGACAACATTAATGTATTGGCCTTGAGGGTCCATCGATGGACAATTTCCTCAGACGGCTTTTCTGTTGAAATATTTTGATTTCTCGAAATTATTTATTGTTAGAGGACAAAAAGAGAAATTACAATAATCTAATTTACAATAAAAACAAGAACCAGATTACTGTATATACCATTCAGGAATAACAAGAAAATCTGCTATTTTTCCTAGTACATTAGGAATCAATCTAATCCGTCCATTTGGTTGAGAAGTGGTCAAACATAGTCTCCCCTAATTAAATTTACTTTACATTTTCAGCCAATGATTTCTTTCTTGCTTCAATATAATACCATCAAATTTTTTACTTTCCTCCAAATCCAGTATTACCACTATATATAGAGGTAACCTTAACACTCCTACTTAAAATTTTCAAGATTCTTTGTGATTTCTACGCATCTATCACCATTTCCTTGCTCATATATTTTTGCTATTTCTAGTTAACCTAACTACTCCAATGGCGTTCATCGACCAGCTCCCAATTGATGCTGAAGGCATTAATTTGCATTAATTATGCAAGGAAATGCCAGCACAAGAGAAGACAGACACGTGTCACGTGTGTCACGCCCGGACACGTGGATTATGTTACTTGTGATTAGTAATCAAGTGCCATTGAATAAAATACGTTCTAATGATTACTGCAAAATTGACTACAGTTTCAAAAAGTCATTGAAACAGTCAGTTTATATAACTTAAATCTTTTCGAAAAAATTATTGAGATTGTAGTATATGATACTCATTTACCGCGGAAGAAGATTAAGGGACTGTCATGGCTAATGCATCAGTTAAGGGTTAATCTTTGTCGCCATTAATTAGTAGACATTGTTGGGGTCTATTCCATCCCAACAAATTAAGATAGGAAGAGATCATCTTTGTCACACATTGCTTGAAGGGTACATTGGCCCTGTGTTACCGGGATTGCTGGACAGGCAAAACTTATATATGTTGATGCGTAATTTATATCATATGGTGTTCTCGGGATGTTATGAGGATGACGACGTCCATGGAGATTGAAACTCTACACAATATATACATGTATTATGAGTCTACTCAATGTTTTGTGGTTTAGTTCTAGTATTTCAGACTCGAGGCATATACATAAATCAAGATATAAATAAACAATTAATTCTCCAAATTTGTAATATGAGGTGCTCCTCCTTTCTTTTTGCTTCTTTCTTCTTATATTGCAATTATATTGCACTGTGGAGAAAAATCTATGCAGCAACGAAAAAAGGTGAAAATCAGGCATTTGTTCAAACATTCAGGAATTGCAACTGAACTTTGCGAGTCAGCTACCAAGAAGACTAAACATTGGTCCGTATTCGTTGTAAACGCTATTTGCCTATTGTCCTGCCATCACTACTTTTTTTCCACCGGATTCTTTGTTTTGAATAGAAATTGTATGCGGTCGAAAGGTATGCCCGATTTTATGGGCTCGAGGGGTCGCCTTAAGCCCGAGTTCAGGATGAGTCGAGTTCGAGCTCGATGGACCAAGCTCGAGCCCGATAACAGAGTACAAGGCTCGAGGATCAAAGTACGCGATGAGTATCGAAGCCGAGTATACCCAACCCCGAGATGGTGCCATTATGGGTTGTAACAGAATGAGCAAGATTCCTGCTACGTACCCAAAATCATAGCGTAAATCCCAGGATAGATTTGTACGAATTAGTACTAATCCGTACTAGGCGGTTAGACAGCGGTCCCAATAAAATTCTTTACTGTAAATATAAATGTACCTTATTTATGGTTCCCCTATTATATAAAAGGGACCCCAATCATCTGTAACCATCATCTAATCATCGGCAAAGAATATACTCTCTCTTACTTTCTCGCTCATTGTTCATCAGAATTGTCATTTAGCTTTATTATTCTTGTTTTATTGTTCTTGATCCATCTCGAGGTCACTTTGGCTCGAGGTCGATACTGCCTAGCAACATTGGTTTGATTTACTCATTTCTTTCATTTATACGTTATACTTCTTGATTATTAATTAGTATTGAACTAAATCAAATATCTTTAAAACCACAAATCAAGTTTAATTATTACTCGTATTTTCGAGGTAAACAGTTTGGCATCCACCATGGGGCTAAAGATAATAGTGATTATTTCAGTACTGATTCTGATAACACACGTTGTTTTCACACTTGTTCTTGTCAAGAATTTTTGTTCTCAGGTTAAAACATCAAACTCGCAAAACGCACCTGTACATGACAACGATGGTCTTGGATTTCATGGGGGGAAACAATAATGTAGGGGTCGGTGTACCACCGATAAACTTGGGGAAATGCCAAGTGTGGAACCAATTGATGTTAGTTCACACATTGCTTTGAATACGGATCTAGGCACAGACCCCGGAGGAAGTGTACGCAGGGAAACCCGATCTGAGAGCCAAAGAATACAGGGTATAAGTGATGCGGGAGTTAGCCTCCAAGTAATATTCGAGATGCTACAAGCTTAACAGATTGCTATCGCTCAACTTCAAAGTCAGAATAGAACTCCAAGTATAGTCGAACCAGAAAACACTCGACGTACTGAGCCGGTGCCAGAGAAATCAAACGGTAATGGCTCGGGGACTGACCCCACGATTATGAGGATCTAGGAACTCACCAAGAGTATCGAGTCCCGGGAGAAAAAGATTGAGGATAACGACAAAAAAGTGAAAACATATAACTCCCGGGTTGACCAAATACCAGGGGCACCACTGATATTGGAAGGACTAGATTCTAAAAAGTTCATGCAAAGACCCTTCCCCCTAGTGAGGCTCCAAATCCAATCACCAAGAAGTTCTGTATGCCCTAGATTCCCAAGTATAACAGGACGATTGACCCGAATGAACACGTCACCTCTTATACGTGCGCCATCAAAGCAAACGACTTGGAAGATGACGAAATTGAATCTGTACTGCTGAAGTAATTCGAGGAGACTCTATCCAAGTGTGCCTTAATATGGTATCATAACTTACCCCCTAATTCTATTGATTCGTTTGCTATGTTTGCAGATTCTTTTGTAAAAGCACATGGCAGAGCCATTAAAATTGCAACGAGAAAGTCGGACCTTTTCAAGGTAAGGCAGAAAGATAACGAGATGCTCAGGGAATTCGAATATCGGTTCCAAGCGAGGAAAATAGATTTGCCTCCGGCCACCGATGACTGGGCTGTTAAATATTTCACTCAAGGTCTCAACACTTAGAGTTCCATAGTTTCACGGCAGTTGAAACAAAATTTTCTCGAGTACCCGGCTGTCACTTGGGCCGACGTACATAATCGGTATCAATCAAAGATTAGGTTCGAGGATGATCAACTAGGGACTCCTTCGGGGTTCGTTTATCCTAGCAGGACCATGGATAGGATCAAAAGGGACATCGATCGAGAGCCGAGGTCGAATAGAGATCGATATCAACCGTATAACAGAGATCGCAGAGGCAGCGGGTCTGGGAAAAGCTTCGCACGAAATGAGAGGCGAAATGATCGAGGTCAAAATTCACGGGGGCTTGATGCCGAGGAAGATCATGTTAAATATAAAACATCTGAATAAAGGTACTACCCCAGTCCAATCCTTTTTATTTTTTCGATTAACACTTGCAGGTTTTCGACAAGGATTGGCACGAAGCTTTGGACCTTAAAGCACGCGCATGCACTCTTTTTCCCTAGACTGATTTTTGCCCCAAATGGATTTTCCGGTGAGATTTTTAACGAGGCAACCATTGTTCGTGTTAATTTAGAGCAATTCAACATTATGCGAGGTTTCTTACAATAAGCCTCGAGTACTGGAGGGCATTGCCCTCGAATGTCTGCTTTGTTGCAAGGAAATCACTTTGAGACATCGGGTCTCGATAGGAAAACTTTGTAATGGGCCAAACGGTTAGATGAGCCGTGTTCGTATAGAATAGTCGAGCCCCGATGGCAAAACATGTACGCATGTATCAATAATCCAAAGAATCATTCTTTCTATATCAAAACACTTTGTGTCTCAAAGAAACTTGCTACTATACGAATATCATACTTGTGATTCCACGAGAAACGGCTTAAGGGCCAAAACGCAAATACACCTCGAATACTCGGGGACTGTCATCGACAGTCAACACATTCAAGTATCTAAACTCAAATTTATAAGACCTCAAAGAGGCATCCCTCTACGCAAAGGCCAAGTCCATCATACTCGGGGACTAAACTTTCGGACAAGTTCGAAAAGTTATTGGGAAACAAGTCCAAAAGACACATCTGAAGGCTACATCCATATTAAAGACTATGGTCATATAAAAAGGGCTACGACCGAAATAATGCGGCTCGAAGACGTTCGACTTCCGCCATAAGATAAAGGACTTCGAATACTTTGAAAAACTGGTTAAACTAGGCATACCCTCAGCAAAAGCAAATAAGAAAGGGCTTCGGTAAAATCAGCCTCTCGAATAATTTAAAGGCTTCGATAATATCAGCCTTCGAAAAAGCCTCAAGAGATGTTAAATTATCATAACACAAACGGATTACAAATGGGGTTCCGATAAATTGAACCTTCGAAAAACCCAACGGGTACAAAAACACATGCTAAGGCATACAGAAATTTTCACTAAGTCTTTTAGCCGAAAAGAGGAAAAAATTATAACAGTCTTAGAGGCCGAATTGGCACATCTTAAAGAACCTAATGGCCGACCTAAAAGAGCCTAAGGGCCAATATAAAAAAGCCTAAGGGATAAGTTTACTTCGAGTTCGAGCAAACCTCACTCGACTATAAAGCCTAAGGGCTATTTCATTTCGAGTTCTAGCAAGTTCTCACTCGACTTCTAAGCCCAAGGGCTACCCGAGTTCGAGAAAATTCTCACTCAGGGACTATCTATGAAGCCTAAGGGCTAACTCTACTTCGAGTTCGAGCAAGTCCCCACTCGATCATAAAAGCCCAAGGGCTATCTTCACCCGAGTTCGAGCAAACCCTCACTCGGGGACTATCTATAAAGCCTAAGGGCTAACTTTACTTTGAGTTCGAGCAAATCCACACTCGACTATAAAGCCTAAGGGCTATTTTCATTTCGAGTTCGAGCAAGTACTCACTCGACTACTAAGCCCAAGGGCTACCCGAGTTCGAGAAAATTCTCATTCGGGGACTATCTTTCGAGCCCAAGGGGCACCTCATCTCAAGTTCGAGCATGTCCTCACTTGGCCATAAGGCTTAAGGGCTATTTTCATTTCAAGTTCGAGAATGCACTCACTCAACTATCAAGCCCAAGGGCTACCTTACCTCATCGATTGTTGAGCCTATGAGCTACTCAAATTCAAGTTTGAATGGTCATTCGGGGTCCATTGATCAGAAACGTTCGAGGGCAGAACTTATTGTCGGTCATTACCATCTCAAACTTTGGACATTCAAAAGGATTTTTATGCTAAGGCGCTTTGACCCGCACAAAAGGGTAACATATTCAGAAGCCATGGAAGGAAAAAGGCTTTGTATAAACCTTTTTACAAGAGTTATAGGTCACGATCAAGATTTCCTCGCAAGGGACGATCAACCTCAAAAGCAAAAAATTACTAAGAGCACGAAATCTATGCAACACGGTCCTTATCGGCAGAAGTGTCTTCGCCCTCAGAATCTTCTCCGTCGTCGGACTCGCTAAAGTTCTCGGAGTCTTCCTCGGGAAAGGCCAACTTCCAAGATTTTGTTTCCTCAGTCGCTTACGTCACGATGATGATGTCGTGGCAAATCGGGGTAAAGATCAAGGACCCAACGCGTTTCTTGTCGTTATACTCTAAGAAACGCTTGGACGATTTGTATACGGTCGAAATCAGGTATGCCCGATTTCACGGGCTCGAGAGGTCGCCTTAAGCCCGAGTTTAGGATGAGTCGAGTTCGAGCTCGATGGACCAAGCTCGAGCCCGATGACAGAGTACAAGGCCCGAGGATCGAAGTACGCGATGCGTATCGAAGCCGAGTATACCCAACCCCAAGATGGTGCCGTTATGGGTTTATAACAGAATGAGCAAGATTCCTGCCACGTCTCCAAAATCATGGTATAAATCCCGGGATAAATTTGTACGAATTAATACTAATTCGTACTAGGCGGTTAGACAGCTAACCCCATAAAATTCTTTATTGTAAATAAAAAAGTACCATATTTAGGGTTCCCCTATTATATAAAGGGCCCCCAATCATTTGTAACCATCATCTAATCATTGGCAAAGAATATACTCTCTCTTACTTTCTCGCTCATTGTTCATCAGAATTGTCCTTTAGCTTTATTATTCTTGCTTTATTGTTCTTGTTCCATCTCGAGGTCACTTTGGCTCGAGGTCGATCTGCCTGGCAACACTGGTTTGATTTACTCATTTCTTTCATTTATACGTTATAATTCTTGATTATTAATTAGTATTAAACTAAATCACATATCTTTAAAATCACAAATCAAGTTTAATTGTTACTCGTATTTTCAAGGTAAAGAGAAATATAAAGGTAGAAAAGAGCAGTGAAGAAAGGATAAGTGGTAATTGGCTTATTTAATTTGATTGTCATGAATAAAACGCTATTAATTGAAATAAAAAATTGTTGAAAGAAGATAAAATTATAAATAGAAAGCTTATTTATCAAAAAAAAAAAAGCCTCTTTACTAATTCGCTTTGTTTTTTGTTTCTTGTCTTTGGGTAATCATCCTGCAAGTACGACTTCTTCACAATTCGAGAAGAAGAAAAACACAGATGTGATCTTAGAACATTGATACAAACACAGGCGATCAGAAAGAATGACATGACATATGGTCTATATTCAGGATTTGAGCCTCATCGATTCCTACCGTAATTTCAGATAAATATTCATTAATAATTGAGTTCACAATTATATATTTATAAATATTTAGTGAATTTCTTAATATAAATACAGAGTCTATACAAAAGGTACTGAGTTCCCGAAAACCCATATTCTATGCTCTAGGTCTGCCCCGCATATCATCTATGTTATTGGCCTCTCAATCCGAGTAAGTCACCTTACTTGTGACTTCTATGCTAGGAGTATTAGATTTTTTTCGTCGTTGCTAATGATCATGAGGAACGATGACAAAAATCTTATACTCCTAGAACATTAGGAATCAATCTCATCCATTTATTAAGTTGAAAAGTACTTATCAAACATAGTTTCCCCTAAACTAACTTTACATTTTCAGTCAATGGTTTTAAGGTCCAGTGGGAAAGAGGGGGCAATGAAATACTGATAGATATTGCCAAAAGATCATTAAAAAAAATCCATTGCTTTCTGAATTTATTTTACAGTTTTATTTTTCAGTCAATGACTGTTAGTTACTTAATTCACGTGCTATTGCAGGTTTAACACTACTTCAAAAGTCCAACTTCGAAATTAGTGATAGTATCATACGATTTTCATTTGCCAAAAGTTTTCACTTCTTTAAATTTGAATTACCTATTTTTACCTATTTGTTAGATTTGACTATATGTCCATATGACAAAGATTACCACAAGACTTTCAGACTTATGAATTAGATAATTAATCTATGCAATTCCTATGGGTAAAATCACTTAATCTGGTCCGAAAGTATTTATATCCCGTAGCTATAATAGTGTATAAAATATATAACTTTTTGTATATAATATATATAAATATGTGTATATATATAAATATATATTTTCATCTATTATTTTGAGAACGGCTATACATTATCATTTTTCTAATTTTTATCTTTGCTTACATCTTATTTTGGCAAATGACATCCATAATTCCGTATGAGTAAAAAATGTACGATGAAGACATGAAATCATGCACTTGGTAGGGGCATCATTTTTTCAATGTACCAAAAGGGTGTGGGGGGGCATTGAGAATAGTAGCAGTAGTACTGATATTAATATTGGCAACTAGCACTAAATAGTATATTCTTTAAAGTAGATAATTTTGATACTATCTTCTTCTTAGGAGGTGCGATAGAGGGTTGTGTAAGGATTGCAAGGTTATTCCGGGTGAAACCTTCGTGATGCAATATAGGCTCTTGGTGATGGACGCTGATATTATGATGAAGAGGAAGAAGAGGACTGCACGAGGTCGATCGAGGATCAGGTGGGGAGCCTTAACTAAGAATAAAGCTCAGGAGTTGGAAGGGAGGTTATTGGATGTGGGAGCCTGGAGGAGTAGTGGGGACGTGAGCAATATGTGGTCGACGACGACAGATTATATACGAGAGGGCGAGAGAGGTGTTGGGAGTCTTGAAGGGTTACGCTGACGGGCACAAAGGCGACTGATGGTAGAATGAAGTGGTCCAAGATAAGTAGAAGCGAAGAAGGCGGGGTACCTGAAGTTAGCTGGGAGCACATGCGAGGTAGTGAGGAGTGCGAACATGGAAAGGTATAAAGTAGCTAGGAAGGAGGCGAAACTGGCGATCACGGAGGCTAAAACTGCGGCTTTTAGTCGTCTGTATGAGGAACTAGGAGCCAAATGCGGGGAGAAAAAATTATTCCTGCTGGCCAAGGCGAGAAAGAGGAAGGCCCAGGATCTGGACCAAGTGAGGTGCATTAAAGACGAGGACGATAGAGTATTGATGGGAGAGTTCCAGATTAAGCGAATATGACAGACTTACTTTCGTAAACTTCTGAATGAAGAAGGGGATCAGGATATTGTGCTAGGCAAGTTGGGGCATCTGAGAGCCACCATAATTTTGGATACCGTAGGCGCATCAAGGTTGGGTAGGTCGTGGGGGCTATGTGTAAGATGAGCAGGGGCAGAGCTACCGGGATTGACGAGATTCCGATAGAATTTTGGAGGTGATTTGACTAGGTTGTTTAATGTTATTTTCAGGACGTAGAGGATGCCGGATGAGTGAAGGTGGAGTACGGTGGTTCCATTGTACAAAAATAAAGGTGACATCCAGAGTTGCAACAACTATAGGGGTATCAAATTGTTGAGTCATACCATGAATGTTTTGGAGAGGGTAGTAGAAGCGAGGGTGAGGAGGACGGTGTCTGTATCAGACAACTAGTTCGGGTTCATGCTGGGTCGTTCTACTAATGGAAGTTATCCACCTTATTATGAGGTTGGTGAAACAGTACAGGGATAGGAAGAAGGATTTACACATGGTGTTTATTGATCTGGAGAAAGCGTATGACAAGGTTCCTAGAGAGGTTCATTGGAGATGCCTAAAGGCTAAAGGTGTGCCAGTTGCTTACGTTAGGGCAATTAAGGACATGTATGATGGAGCTAAGACTCGGGTTAAGATAATGTGATGCGACTCTGAGCATTTTCCGGTTGTTATGGGGTTACACCAAGGATCTGCACTTAGGCCATTCTTGTTTGCTCTGGTGATGGACGCACTGACACACCATGTTCAAAGAGAAGTGCCATGGTGTATGTTATTCGCTGATGACATTGTTCTGATTGGCGAAACGCGAAGTGGCGTTAGCGAGAGGCTGGAGGTTTGGAGACAGGCCCTTGAGTCTAAGGGTTTCAAGTTGAGTAGGACGAAGCCAGAGTATATTGAGTGCAAGTTCCGAGCCGAGCCGAGCCGAGCCGAGCGAGCATGGACGTGAGGCTTGGATCGCAGGTTATTTCCAAGAGAGGCAGTTTCAAGTACCTTAGGTCTATTATCCAGGGGGATAAGGAGATCGACGAGGATGTCACACACCATATAGGGGTGGGGTGGATGAAATGAAGGTTAGCATCTGGAGTCCTGTGTGACAAGAAAGTACCTCCGCTACTCAAAGGTAAGTTTCATAGAGCAGTGGTTAGGCCGGCCATGTTGTATGGAGCTGAGTGTTGGCCAGTCACATACCCAGAAGATGAGAGTAGCCGAAATGAGGATGTTGACTTGGATGTGCGGGCACACTAGGATAGATAAGATTAGGAATGAAGATATTCAGGAGAAGGTGGGTGTGGCTCCTACTGATGACAAGATGCGGGAAGCGAGACTCAGATGGTTCAGGCACGTACAGAGGAGGAGCTTGGATGCCCCGGTAAGGAGGTGCGAGCGGTTCGCGTTGGTGGGTACGAGGAGAGGTAGATGGCGGCCTAAGAAGTATTGAGGAGAGGTGATCAGGCGGAATATGGAGAGGCTTCAAATCTCCGAGGACATGACACTCGATAGGAAGCTGTGGAGGTCCAGCATTAAGGTTGTAGGTTAGGAGGTAGTTGAGTTCATTTAGTCTACTAGTGTGAGGCTCTTCTGATATGATTTAGTCTTAGACTGCTAATGATCAGTGTTGTGTTTACACTACTCTTCTGTTTTCATAGTGTCGGGCCTTATTTACTAGTTATTATTTTTGCTTTTCATTTATTAACTGGTTCTTGTGATGTTGTTATTATTTCCATGGTTTTTTATTGATGGTACTGTTATATTGTCGCTTTTCATCTTTTTCTCTTTTTGAACCGAGGATCTATCGAAAACAGCTTTCTCTCTATTCCAGGTAGAGATAAGATCTGTGTACACACTATTCTTCCCAGACCTCACTTGTGGGATTATAGTGGTCCTCGTCAAAGGGCACGCACTTTAGATAGTGTGGACTGAACATATTCTTTGAGAATATAAAAACACGTAGTAATTGCCAGCATGAGGCGTGAATTAGCAGCAACAACCCTAAGAACCAAGGGGCGACCTGAATATTAAATTCACAACTAGCCAAAACAACCTCAAATATACGTTATCCACTGTGCTGACAGAGATTCAAGCCTAAAAATATCTTTACCTCTGATATTTTTCTTTCTTTATCAAAACAAAAATCCAACAATTGTGAATATTCTTATACAAGTAGATAAATTGATCTGAATTCTGAGTGAATTTCTTGGTGTTTGTCTGAAAAAAATGGACCCTGCCCAAGAAGCTCAGAACAGAGAAGCTTTTCGGCAAGCTGTTATTAACACCCTCGAACGCCGTCTCTTTTACATCCCCTCTTTCAAGATCTACCGTGGCGTTGCTGGCCTTTACGACTATGGCCCTCCTGGTTGTGCCGTTAAATCCAACGTCCTCTCCTTCTGGCGCCAGGTTTTTTTCTTTCTCTTACTATCAAAATTCTCAATTTTGTGTTATATTACTTTCCAAATTCAGTTACTCAACTTTATGTTAGGGATATGTGCTTTTACCCAATTGAGGTTATTCACTAGATAGTGAACATTAATAATATGGGTTTAATTAGTCAAAATTGGGTTTTATCTTTCATATTTGTATGATACTTCAAATGGTGACTTGCTATTCCGTAATTCAGCATTTTGTTCTTGAGGAGAATATGTTAGAAGTTGATTGCCCATGTGTTACGCCTGAAGTTGTGCTAAAGGCGTCAGGTCATGTGGATAAGTTCACTGATCTAATGGTGAAAGACGAAAAGACGGGCACTTGTTACCGAGCAGATCATCTGCTGAAGGACTTTTGCAAAGACAAGCTTGAGAGAGATCCTAATCTTCCTGCTGAAAAGGCCGCGGAATTCAGGCACGTGCTTGCTGTTTTGGATGATCTTTCTGCTGAAGAGCTCGGTGCTAAGATTAAGGATTATGGCATTACTGCTCCTGATACCCGGAATCCTCTTTCTGCCCCTTATCCTTTCAATCTCATGTTCCAAACATCAATTGGGCCGTCTGGCGTAAGTCCTGGGTAAGAATATCTTTAGAGCAGACATAATATTAGAAGTGTGCTAACCCATTTCTTTTGTGCTTAGTTTGTCATTACTTTTTTTGTTATAATTTACTACCTCTGCAATTGATTTTCCTGCAGTTACATGCGTCCCGAGACTGCTCAAGGCATTTTTGTTAACTTCAAGGACTTGTACTATTACAATGGAAATAAGCTTCCTTTTGCGGCTGCACAGATTGGTCAAGCTTTTAGAAATGAGGTTAAATAAATCCATATCTTATTGTTGCCTTTATTCTTTTGATGTGTATCCTGGTCATATTTGTATATTTTCTAGTGTCTATTTTGCAAAAATTATAACTTGAGGACTCATTAGATTACTGTGTCTAATCCTGAATGATGGATTAGTTGCCAGGGCAACAAAATTTCTCCACATTGCTGATAATCAGAGTCTGTAGACTGTTCTAGACGAAGTAGACATAGGTGATGCTTCAAATTTGAAACTAATAGCATATGCTAATACATCTTCGTCGCCATATCAGGCAACCATTGGCTTTAACATTTTACCTAACTGTTGTTCTTTTTTCTGTCAATTTATATTTGATCCATTTGTTACTGAAGCTTTATAAATTTATTTCACTTCTTTAGCTAACTCATAGATGGACCATGTTTATGTTCAAAACCATGTTTGCTTTTTTGTTATACGCAGATCTCACCACGTCAAGGTCTCCTGAGAGTCCGTGAATTTACACTGGCTGAGATTGAGCACTTTGTTGACCCGGAGGATAAATCTCATCCAAAATTTCCTGATGTTGCAAATTTGGAGTTCTTGATGTTCCCAAGAGAAGATCAGGTTTCTGGAAGATCAGCTAGGAGAATACGTCTTGGTGAAGCAGTTGTCCAGGTTAGATAAAGTCAACAATTAACTTCTTAGTTTCTTCCTAGTCTTCTGGATAAATCCTACATTTTTCCATTATACATGTTTGAATGACTCATCACTGTTGCTTCTGCAGGGAATTGTCAACAATGAAACTCTTGGATATTTCATAGGGAGAGTATATCTATTTCTTACTCATCTTGGTATTGACAAAGACCGGCTACGATTTCGTCAACATCTTGCAAACGAAATGGCACATTATGCTGCAGACTGTTGGGATGCTGAAATTGAATGCTCTTATGGATGGATTGAGTGTGTTGGTATAGCTGATAGGTCTGCGTATGACTTGCGTGCTCACACGGTGAGGCTTACATAAAATAGCCACATACTGTTTAATTTTTATATTTTTCACCCCACCCACCTCCCAAGTCTTTTCATATGGTGCTTCATCAGTTGCTTGGTGTTCCACATTCACTGTTTTCGTCTTTTCAGTATCTATCTGTTAACTTATGGTTCGCGTAGCGTTTCATGCAACATGAGCATAATTTTTTCTGAGTATACTATCCTACACTGAACTAAGTCACCCGTTGCAGGATAAAAGTGGTGTGCCTCTAGTAGCCCATGAAAAGTTTCCAGAGCCCAGGGAAGTAGAGGTGTCTCTCTTTCTTTCAACCTGTGCACAAGAGATTGCTGTCTATAATCTAACCCTGAATAAAATACGTAAAACATGCTTACTAGATTAATGTCTTATCTCTATTTTCAGAAGCTTATTATAACTCCAGCTAAAAAGGAGTTAGGTCTTGCTTTTAAGAGTAACCAAAAGATGGTGGTTGAAGCACTGGAGGTACACAGCAGTATTGCATTAGTTTACTCGTTTATGCCCTTCATGTGAGGGTTAAATTAATAAGATTATTGTTTGCTTCTGTCACAAGGCTATGGGTGAAAAAGAAGCAATGGAAATGAAAACAACATTGGAGTCTAAGGGGGAGGCCGAATTTCATGTTTGCACCCTCGACAGGGTTGTCACTATAAACAAGAATATGGTGTCCATCTCTAAGGAAATGAAGAAGGAATACCAGAGGGTTTTCACTCCATCAGTCATTGAACCATCTTTTGGTATTGGGAGGATAATATACTGCCTCTACGAGCATTCTTTCAACACAAGACCTAGCAGAGATGGTGATGAACAAATGAATTTTTTCAGCTTCCCTCCTATTGTAGCTCCTATAAAATGCACTGTGTTCCCATTGGTTCAGAATCAACAATATGAGGAAGTTGCCAGACAAATTGCTAGGTCGCTGACTGCCTATGGGATCTCATATAAGATCGATATAACAGGTATGCTTGGCCTCAAAAGTTATTCTAAGCACGAGCTTTGGCAACTTCTCGATTATGAATGCTAATTTCAAAATATGTCTTATAATTTCCCTTGAAAAGCTACCTGGGTCAAGGGTGTTTGAAGATTTATTCGCATCCCATTCATAGCCATTACATGTCACCTGTTTTCTGATTTTGCTAGTTCTGGAGGTGACTAACTTTTTCAGCTACTGACTTTGTATTATTTCGCTGTCCCTTTCTTGGACGGTGATAAGAAATATTAATATGTGGACATGACTTAAGATTCCTACAAAGATATACTTTCTATTCATACATAGGTTAAGAAAATTCTAACATCGGTTCCAGTAATGAGTTAAAGTTCATTGGGGAATCACATCCTAGGGGTTGACCTAGAACGAAGCTAGAATGAACATCATGGGAGATTAGGATTTGAATCCAGAAGAGGCAAAAAAAGGTAGGTGGTTTTGTCTCATCTGCCTAAGTTGTGGCAAACAAGGTTAGTAGATACTTATACTGGAGGGAGGATGCGAATGCAGGTAGCATAGTCAAGGTGCACACAAGTTAGCCAGGAACACCATCGGTATCCAAAATAAAAGGCGAAAATCAACTGGGAAATTAGCATATTTACTAAGTTTCACCTAACTGTTTGATGTTCATTAACATCAACCAGTTCCAATCCTTTCAATTTTGTTTGCTCTCCAAACCCCACCGGTGGGATTACACTGGGTTTTTTGTTGTTGTTGTTGTTTTTGTGATTTTCTTTGCTCTACCCTCAAAATATGACAGGTAACTTAATTTAGTGCACTGCCATGAAATTAATAGTCTTACTAAGGTTGGTGTTTAGACGCCTGACAACTGCTTGTTTGACGTTGTCCGAATGCAGAAACTTGAGTATTACTTCATCTTCCCTTTGAGTTACTATACACGGCAACTCCAATATCCTTGTGCACTTCTCCCATGCGGTACTGATCTCCATAGGATAAGTAGATTTACTGTTATCTGGACATGTTTGCACCGTTACACTATGATCATATTATATGCTAAAGTTTCCTTTTATAGCGATAGAAGTTTTTTGAAAAGGTTGTATGCCAACAGAGCTTTTGACTGGTATGTGGTTCATGGCAAGTTACACCTTCTGTGGGCATATCAGGAGTGTCCATATTAACCATGAAAACCTGGCTTTGTCGTTGTGAAACAATGTGTATATTTTGTATTTGGTTTTGATGAACTGCTGGTGCTTTAACTATTTGATATTTAGTTGCGGTCCTTGTGATTTTATGTTGTAGGTACATCAATAGGGAAAAGGTATGCAAGAACAGATGAACTTGGAGTTCCCTTTGCCATTACAGTGGATTCAACGACCTCTGTGACAATCCGTGAGAGGGACAGCAAGCAGCAGATTCGTGTGAATGTGGACGAAGTAGCATCTGTTATTCAGGAGGTAACTGATGGCCAGAGCACATGGGGTGATGTGTTGTGGAGATACCCTACTCATTCTTCCTGAGCCCCTGAATTGAGAATGTTTACTTAGTAGCCTGATTGATTTGTTCGACATTGGCGAATTGTTTACAATTAGACACAAGAGTGACAGTAAATACTTGTGCAATGAGAATACTCGTACCATTTGGTCCCTTCATTCATTTTCCTTCTTTGTGGTCTATTCGTGTTCTCTTCTTTTGTCTCTGTCCATTACTAATTTATCTGTTTGGTAGGTTAGTATTTGGATTAACACTAGTAGATATAAAGTTGACCAAACCATTATGTGTCAAATCTAATACTTGTGAACAGCTACAGAAGTTGCAGAAGTGATTAAGGACACTGTTATTCAGAGTTTTTTCTTATCTAATTAAGCTGAAAAGATTACATAACCAGCAGAACAAAGTAGGAAGTTGATGTGGGGGCAAAGTCGGAAAAGATTAAACTGAGTACTCTACTCTCAACTTAGAAATGCGGCAGGTGATCACCACCACCAGAAACGGAGCTAGAAGCAGCAGCAGCATTGCTCCGCTCAGAGTGGCAAAGCTGGCGGAGCTTGGTGGGAACATACCAAATGGCGAGTCGAGGATGTGCATTAAAGATGGTGTCGATATCCCAGCCTTGTCGAGCAGCTATGGTCACAAGGGGCTTGTAACATGCCTGTCTCCACGCCCCGACATTCTCTCCTCGCTCCTTGAAAGCTCTTCTTAGCGCATTGGAGGCTTCCTCGTCAAGGCAATGAAGTGCGTAGCAATGCACGTAGTGTCGCATTTTTGGCTTGTTTATGTAGCTTGCCCCTGCCTTCTTCGCGTACCTGAACACCTGATTTGTTACCTGCAATTTTAAAACAATCGATCATTCAACGCCTGTCCATTTTCATTCGACGGGATAACATTACTGTAAGATGATTGTTTTTTGCCCCTTCACTATTTCAATAGCCAAAATACGTTAGTTTGATAATTGCTTTTCGTAATTTTAATTGCCAAAAGCTAACTTCATATTGTTGATTTTGGACGGAGTACTAAAGGATTGTTTAATTAATGAACAACATATGGTGGACCAGTAACACCACTTAGGTTATAGTGAGAAGAGTTCATGATTCCCAAACTAAAAAATATTACTTCGCTACTTTAACTCTCCCTTGGAGACAAGGACAAATGTGTCATGCATGGTTGCCCCCGTCCTTTCTTCTATCAGTCTCACCCAGCAAGATAGGGCATAGATAAGCGCCTAGGGACAAAAAGGCCATACATGGTTGCCCCAGTTCTTTCTTTCTATACTTGGTCCAAAAAGGTAAGCGCCTAGAGGCAAAAAGATCATACATGGGCGCCCCCATCCTTTATGTCTATCCCTCTCACCTAATAAAATTATTGCCATGTGACAGCCTTTTTACTCTCACCCAGCAAAATATGGCTAGGCGAAACAGTTAAGCGCCTAATACGAGCCTTATTTATTAAAATCAAGCTTTAACCCTC
Source organism: Nicotiana knightiana (assembly GCA_005239525.1). Classification (NCBI taxonomy): domain Eukaryota; kingdom Viridiplantae; phylum Streptophyta; class Magnoliopsida; order Solanales; family Solanaceae; genus Nicotiana; species Nicotiana knightiana. Next base: position 5,862 of record ML396495.1, on the reverse strand, counting down.
TAAAAAAACGAAAAAATAAAATGGATAAAAAAATAGAGCTTTATTCCCTAATTGGCGAACCAAAAAACGTTTTCTAACGTTGGTCAACGTGTAGAAGTTCGATGTGGCAAGGACAAGCTTACAGGTGGAACCACTTGAGTAAAAGTACAAAAGGAGTAATGGGCCGAGGGAGAAATTCATTAAGCTTTATGGTTCAGCCCATCAATTCCGTACCTTAGCTGTCGAGTTCTCTTCCGGACAGCTAATGGTTTTTTTGACCCAATTAACGAGGTCTTCTGAACCCACATTCATTTTTACGCCCAACCTTTTCCCAACAACTACTACCTAAATTTTTATATCCTTCCAAAAATTAAAATAAAAGGAACTCACTGTACTTTATTGTATAAAGCCAATATATTTTAGTAATTAAAATACAAAAATTGTTGTTGCTTTTTCTTGAGCTCATAATCTCTTCCTATAGGTAATAAGAGTAAATTTTGCATACAAACTATCTTCCTAGACCTCACTTATGTAACTTCACTAAGTTTGTTTGTTGTTGTTATTGTTATTGTAATTAAATAAATACAAAAATTTAAATAACAGTTGAAGTTATAAAAGTGAGACTTATATGACATTTAGCGAGTTAGGAGCACGAGAGCAAGATAGGAGTATTTTATTAGTCTGACGAATTCAAATATCAATTAGATATTCTTTTAAATATACTTTACAAGATAGAAAAACATGAAATTTTTATGCGTATATCAGTTTTATAATTAAAAATATATCTTCATAAAAAAATGTATAACTGTATCGATAGAAAATAGAAGATTTGTGTTTATTTTAAGGAATCCAAATAACAAAACATGTGTCAATAAATTACTTAGTATAACGAATAATAATGCACTTTTACCTTGTGAGATTAATTAAGGCGCGTAAATTGTAAAAAAAAAGGAGAGAGAGAGAGAAGAGAAGGTGACCTTAGTGGGACATTTTTCACCACGTTCCTTGGCAATATTCTGAACTTGGATCAAGAAATCCCGGCATTGCTCATAGAGGTGGAACAAGTAATCCAAGCCGTTCTTTTTTCCACGCGCCACCTCACCTGGCTCCGTCACTATAAACGGATGCTCCCTTTGCCTCTCGCTTAATCCCCCCCCGGCGTCGTTAATATTCCATTCATCTTCCTGACCCTCCTCCGTTTCTTCATCCTCCTCCGCCGACGCTCCCCCTCTTCTCTCCCTCCCCGCCGCCACCACCTTCTTCCTCCTCCTTTGTTTCATTCTCCCGCCGCCAGCTGCCATCACCACTTCCCATGTTGTTCCACCTCCGCCGCTTCCCACTGCTTCTCTCTCTTGCTGCTGCACTGGTTCTTCAGACAACCCTACTTCACCATATATATAATAGATATACACAAATCGATGAGAACTTATATTATGTGAAGAAAAAAATGCCAGTTTTACCTATACATTTTTACTTCTACACACATTTAAAAATTGTCATAACTCGTTAATGAGTACATACAAAATATATCTAATTACTCCCAATGTCTCATTTTATGTGACAGAATATATATAAGGTCAAAACACTTACTAATTTTCATGTGTATTCGAATATTAATTTTTTATAAAATTGAAATAAAAATACAAATTCAATTTGGTTGGTCAAATATGGAATATGCAACAAGAACCCTAATACACCTTATAGTTGCTTGGTTGCATGCAACCGTAAAAATAAATTTATTTTCATATAGCTAGGCTCGTGGGTTCGTGTTCAATATAACAGTGGTTCCACAAGAATCATGCTATTTCCAAAAAGTTATGCATGTTATTTATCTATTAGAAATACGTAGCAATTCAACTCAAGGTTCGTTAACTAGCTACTTAAACATTTAAATACCAACTAGGTGCAATTTGGTCATAGAAATCACTCGAACTGGTTATGCACTCGTATATATATAGTACTCTAGGAGTTTTCAAGTTCAAAGAAAACAACCTTCTTGTGAGAGAGCATCAAGGGCATTAGTTCCACCATCCGACAGAAGGTGGCCGCGCCGCCGTAGTTCTTCCTCCTCAAGCCTCCGCCGTTCCGCCCTGATTGCAGCTTTGATACCGTACCTTTCTCCGACGAGGAGTTCCCATCTGAAAATCTGTGAAAGGCTATTCATCATATCGTCAAGCTCCTCATCTTTCATGTCCAATAGAGTGTTCACCGTAAAACCTAGCTCCGCTATTTTCGCAGCAGTGTAATAACGTATACCGTAAGCTTGAAACAACTCCTCTAGTCCTCCTAACTCCCTTGTCCTTATGGAATAAGCCGCCGACAGAGGCTGCGGCGGTGGCAGAGCTGGCGGGGGTGGAGGAGGAGGAGTCACCGCCGCTTCCAACAGCCGGGTTGGCGGTGGCATAGCACCTCTAGGGTCCCACTTGAACAAACTCGCTGAGAAAGCCTCTGGGTCCATATGCTATAACAATGCACACACTTGGGCTAAATGGAACGGAAGGGTTAAAAACTGCTGCTACATATAAGAGTTTACCTTCTGACCGCGTAAAAGTTATTTATTACACAATTTACAACTAAACATGTTTATAAGTATTACTAATTGATAGTTTGGTTAAAATTTAAAATTTACAGTTAAATCGATCAGCTGATATATGGTAACTAATTAATCTGCTATTCGTCCATATATTATATTGAGAGCTTAATTTTTTTAGCACTATCATTGTATAAGCGTTTAACTTATTTAAATAAATTTTACATTATAATGTCACTCAAAAAATATCATCAAGTAGTGAGATTTATAATCTAAGAAATAAAGCAGACTACCTATTTTTAACATATAAAAGTAACCTGATAGTGTTAAAGTTTTTTTGTTGTCGGGTGTATATGATTTAATCAAACTGTAAAAATTAAATAAAAGAATTCCATATAGTACATTGTTTTTTATTCTTAACTTAGAAAGTAGTCTGTGATTGCATCAGAGATAACTGAATACCAATGTGCTTTTCTGAGGAGCGTACGATAGAGGACTGTTGCAAGGGAGTAAGAATTGTTTGCTTTTTCTGAAGAGTGACTAACCTAGTTCCAATCAGACTAGATATAGGCTTTAGGGGATTGAGAACGAAGTATAGTCAGAGAAACACGTAGAGTATCTAGTTTTCAACTCTTTCAGGACGACTCTTGGGACATTACTCATTTTAGAAAGTTGGCCTAACTATGCTTGTATGATGCATGCTTATCTATTAACGTTATAATACTTTAGCAAAACCCACTTTTGCCTCATCTAAGGCCAAGGGGGAAATAAAGTTGTCAAACATAGTATCGGAAAGGGTCGTCTTTCGCCCGATATTAAAGAGGTATCTTAACTCTTCTTTAAAGGTCGGACCAGGGGTTACCCGCGATTGGTAATGGCACAACCAGAAGAGGAGTAGGGGAGACAAGGTTAGGCGCTGGGTAGCGCAACGCATCTGTTTCGGGTACAGAGGCGACGAGGATGGATGGCGCTAGGCAGGGTAAAATGAAGGATTTTTTTCCATTAGCCGAGGAAAGAAGTAGCAAAGGAATATCACTATCGTGGAAAAAAAAGAAAAATATAGGATAGGAAGCTCTATTTGATCGAAGGGATGGCTAAAATTTCGTTTGCACACTTATTATATAAAAGTTAACTCATGACGTGGCACGTGTTTATATACATATACATATACATATACAAATACAAAAAGTTTAGTATTTAACTTTCAATATTTTTAAACTAATATGTATTGTTTTTCAACAATTAAATTAATTGTTCGATCTGTCACACTCCTCAGTTAAGGTAAATTTCCTTTTTGACTTTTCTTAGGTCAGACTGATTTTCTTTTTGGTGAATACCACAATATGATATAGGTCCTTTTTGACTTATTTGAATAACCACTCGTGCAATTAGTATTGCTTATGAAATAGACTTCTGGTTTAAAATTGTCATTATTTCTCGCGATATATAAGGGGGCTCTCAGTTATCAATCTTTTACGTAGTAAAATGGACAAATTTTATGTCTAAAATCCAACTGGAAAGACAAAGATAGGGGGTGTATTGGTCTAAATTTGGCGACTTGGTAAAGGTAGATAAGATGGGGTCGACCACGACGTAATAGCGGGAAGCCGTTTTCGAGAAGACTGTTGTCAAGGACGAGCAACTAAAGAAATAACGGTAGGATAGGTTTAGAAGTCGACACTCCTTTGGATATTCCTTATTTTGTATTTTTTAGGGTTTCTTGGATATGTCCCTTATAAATAAGAAGAGATAGAGAATAAAATGGGGATCTTCATTGTTTGACAAGAACATATTGTAAAAGGTTGACCAGAAAGAATACACAAAAGTTGTCTTGTTCACTGATTATCTTATTGAAGCACACGTTGTTGAATCATTGTTCACAATATCCAAAAATTCCTTATCCATCTTCACCGCTCATTTTCCCACGTTGTTGATAGGAGAAAGAATCATTCAAATCATATAATAATTGGGTAGTAGATTCTTTCTTATTACATTTATTGCCATTATCTACATTTATTGCATGTTCATGTTACAATATTTGTTGATAATTCTCGAGTACAAATCTGCTATTTAATGCTCTCAAATGCCGTTCATCTTACCGATATCTTACAGTATTTGATTTAGAATTTATTATATTTAACTAAGATTCATCCTTTGTTTCCTCATAATTAGTTTAACAAAAAGCTTAATACTTTTTGGTCAAACAATTTGGCACCGTCTGTGGGGGCTTTTTAGTTAAAATTTTAGTTTCTTCTAGATCATAAAAAAAGAAGAAGGGAAAACCATCTTTTCCTCGTTTGCACGAGCTAACAAATGGCAGGGAAAGAAGATGAAAGACAGAAAGCAATAGCGGGTGTCACCACCAGCATCTTAAACACCATCAACGAGGACAACAGAGAAGATGATGAGAATGTAACGCCGAGTGCCACGCCCAGGCGGAGTGATTCACCTCCCCCTCATGGAAGTGTAACCGCTTCACGCGAAAGGGGAGCTTCTACGTCCACGGCTGAGGAAGCGCCACCAGCAGTAAAAGAATTACTGGAAGAATGGCTGACACGACTCTAAATAACGTACTGGATAAACCTGCTCAACGGGTGAATATGAACATCATACAGGAGGATACCACAATGATTGCCAACGAGCCGCCTGATGCGTGGCTAGAATTCATGATTTTTAGCAGTATATACCGTGCATTTTGGGTGTTTTAATGATAAAAATACACGTCATGTGTGCTTAATGGAGTTTATTTAATGTGCAGGTGAGTTGAAAATGGAAGCCGAGCTAAATGAGAGCATAAACGCCTGAAAATACGTGCAAGAGTCGAAAAGGAAGAATCTGGGACAAGCCTGGCGTTACCCAGGCGTTAGAGCCAAAACGCCTGGGCTGGCCTGGCGTTACTCAGGCGTTAGAGCCAAAACGCCTGGGGTGGCCTGGCGTTACCCAGGCGTTAGAGCCAAAACGCCTGGGCAAGCCTGGCGTTACCCAGGCGTTAGAGCCAAAACGCCTGGGGAGGCCTGGCGTTACCCAGGCGTTAGAGCCAAAACGCCTGGGCAAGCCTGGCGTTACCCAGGCGTTAGAGCCAAAACGCCTGGGGGGGGCCTGGCGTTACCCAGGCGTTAGACCCATAACGCCTGGGTGCCTATTTCGACGAGGTCCGAGTTTTAATGGTCTTAAGAGTTTCCAAGCCAAGATAGGAGTCTTTTAGACGGGTAGGGTTTATTCCAACCGTATAAATAGACCCAAAAACATATCACAAAGGGAGAGACGACTTTTGGAAAAAAAATACACTTACGGATTCATTGAAGGAGCAAGGATTATCAGTTTTCTTCAGTTTTATTCAAGTATTTGCAGTT
>ML396493.1:0-13937 GCA_005239525.1 Nicotiana knightiana | reverse complement strand
TCACTTTAAGTGGAAAAACTCCCGTACCCCCTTTGGGGGCGTATGAAAAAGGAGGTGTGACAGTTATGACACGACATCACCCTTTGTGACTTAACACTCTCCCTTATCATATAACAGTGAACACAAACAAAGGGAGACAGAATAAGCAAGAACACGCCTCACATCAACAATGTTTCCACAATACCATCCTCAACTTCGGAAAAACAATACTCAAATATATCAAATATCTCATAAATGCGAAAAGAACTATCAATTTAATAATTAACTATACAAAGCATGAATATATGATCAAAGAAAGAAATAAATTACAAGAAAACAAGTTCCACCGCATGCTTTGACCCAACAACAACGAATAAGTACCTGTCACCTCACGTATACATTGTACCAAACATCTAAACATGTAGCCAATAAGAAAATAAATCTTAATCTCTCAAGTCAAGGTTAACCACGACACTTATCTCGCTCTAAATACCAAGTCAAAACTCTACCAGGCCTTTCCCGTAGAATCCGCCTCCAAATCACTCGTATCTAACCATAGTTGACTCAATAATATCAAATCTTGCTAAAGGAATCAATCACAATGCATAAATTTAGAATTTCCAAACTCTCCCCCAAAAAGTTAAAAATCGACCCCGTGATCGCTTGGTCAAAACCCGAGGTTCGGACAAAAATTCATTTACCCATTCACCCCCCGAGCCTGGTTATGTAATTTGTTTTGAAATCTGACTTCAATTTGAAGTCTAGATTCTAATTTTACAAAAATCCCTAATTCTACCCAAACTCCCAATTTTCACCATGAAATTACTAGATTTTGGGTTGAAATCTTATGAAATGTAATAAAAGATTGAAAGAGAATAGGTTAGAATCACCTACCAATGAATTGGGGAAGAAAAACTCTTGGGAAAATCGCCTCTAGGGTTCTCTAGTTTTGAAATTTTGAAAGAATGAGAAAAATTCCGTTTTTGAGATTGTTTTAATCACTGGTGTCATGTGTTCATCGCGTTCGCGTGGAACCTGACGCGTTCGCGAAGGCACTGCCCAGATGGCTTATGAGATCGCAAGTCACTCTACGCGTTCGCGTAGGCTTAGCCCCCAGCCTTCGTGTTCGCGATCCTGGTCACGTGTTCACATAGAGAAATGATCAAATCCCAGCCCAACCTATCCAATACTACGCGTTCGCGTGGGTGAGGACGCGTTCGCGAAGGGTAGTCCCCCCACTGCTCCGCCTTCACGTCCTTCTCCTCACGTTCTCATAGAGTACCTTTCCTCCGGTCTCCACTTACCTTTCGCGATCGCAGTTGGATATATGCGATCGCATAGGAGCTTACACCAGACACCAACAGGAATGAATAACTAGAAATTTTTCTAAGTTCAAAAGGTCCATAGGCTATCTGAAACTCACCCGAGCCCTTAGGGCTCCAACCCAAATGAGCAAACAAGTCTAAAAACATCATACAAACTTGCTCGAACGATCAAAATACAAAAATAACGCCTAGAAATATGAATCGGATACCAAATCAAATGAAATTTTCAAGAAAACTTTAAAACTTCTATTTTAACAATCGGACGACCGAATCACGTCAAACCAACTCTGTTTCTCACCAAATTTGACAGACAAGTCATAAATATAGCAATGAACCCATATCGGGTTCCGAAACCAAAATACGGACCCAGCATCAATAAATTCAAACATTGGTCAATTCTTTAAAATAATTAAACCTTTAAATTTTTAATTTTCAACAAAAATCAAAAACTCGAGCTAGGGACCTCCGAATTTGATTTCGGGCATACGCCTAGGTCCCAAATCACAATACGGACCCACCGAGACTGTCAAAACACGGATCCGAGTCCATTTTCTCAAAAAGTTGACCGAAGTCAACTCAGATGAATTTTTAAGGCAAAATTTCATATTTTATCAGTTTCTAACATAAAAACATTCCGGGAAAATACCTGGACTGCGCATGCAAATTGTGGAAGGATTAAAGATGCTATTGGAGGCTTCGAAACACAGAATTAGGTTCTAAAACTCTAGATGACCTATCGGATCATCACAATCTCCACCTCTAAAATAATCGTTCGTCCTCGAACAGACATAGAAAAGTACCTGGGCTGGTGAAAAGGTGTGGATATCTACTCCCATATCTAACTCGGAATCCCAAGTAGCTGCCTCGACCGGCTGACCTCTCCACTGCACTCGATTTGAAGGATAACTCTTAGACATCAACTGTCGAACCTGCCGGGCTAGAATAGCCATCGACTCATCCTCATAAGTCAAATCCTTGTCCAATCGGACTGAGCTGAAATCTAGCACATGGGATGAATCACCGTGATACTTCCGGAGCATGGACACATGGAACAACAGATGAACTGCTTATAAACTAGGTGGTAATGTGAGCCTGTAAGCCACCTCTCCCACTCTCTCCAAAATCTCAAAGGGTCCGATGTACATAGGGCTCAACTTGCCCTTCTTTCCGAACCTCATCACACCCTTCATGGGTGAAACTCGAAGCAATACTCTCTCTCTCCAACCATGAATGCAACATCACAAACTCGACGGTCAACATAACTCTTCTATCTGGACTGAGTTGTGTGAAGTCGATCCTGAATTATCTTAACCTTATCCAAGGCATCCTGTACCAAATCTTTACCTAGCAACTGAGCCTCCCCCGGCTCGAACCATCCAACTAGCGATCGTCATCGCCTCCCATATAATGCCTCATAGAAGCCAGCTGAATGCTCGATTGGTAGTTGTTGTTGTAGGCAAACTCCGCAAGTGGAAAGAACTGATCCCACGAACCTCTGAAGTCTATAACACAAGCGCGGAGCACATCCTCCAATATCTGAATAGTGCACTCGGACTGTTCGTCCGTCTAAGGATGAAACGTTGTGCTCAACTCAACCTACATACCCAACTCACGTTGTACTGCTCTCCAAAAGTGCGAGGTGAACTGCGTACCTAGATGAGAAATAATAGACACGGGCACACCGTGAAGACGGATAATCTCGCGGATGTAGATCTTAGCTAACCGCTCTGAAGAATAGGAAACTGCCATAGGAATGAAATGTGCTGACTTGATCAGCCTAGTACAATAACCCATACCGCGTTGAACTTCCTTCAAGTCTGTGGGAGTCCAACAACAAAATCCATATTGATGCGCTCCCACTTCCACTCAGGAATCTCTATCTTCTGATGCTCATACTTTACTTGCTGACAATTTAGACACTGAGCTACATATGCCACTATATCCTTCTTCATCCCCTCCCCCCCCCCCCCTTCCAATAATGTTGCTGCAAGTCCTGTTACATCTTGGAGACACCAGAATGAATAGAATATCGGGAACTGTGGGCCTCCTCAAGAATCAACTCATGAAGTCCATCTACATTGGGCACACAAATATGACCTTGAATCCTCAAAACTCCATCATCTCCAACAGTAACCTGCTTGGCACCACTGTGCCGCACTGTGTCTTTAAGGACAAGCAAATGAGGGTCATCATATTGTCGCTCCCTGATGCGCTTAAACAAGGAAGACCGAGCGACTGTACAAGCTACAACACGACTGAGATATGAAATATCCAACCTCACAAATTGATTGGCCAAAGTCTGAACATCTGATGCAAGCGGTCTCTCATCGATAGGAATGTACGCAAGGCTGCCCATTAGGGCTGCTAATCGGGCAGATTAAGCGGCACTCTTAACGCTTTGGCTTATCGGTTATTGGTTTTTAAATGTATTAATTTTCTAGCCACCTGATAAGATATCAGGAGGATTGGTATCGGTTTAGCTATTATCGGGCTGTTATCGGTTTAATTTCACTTGATTGAAACTTAACATACTTCAACACAGTGTTGGGGAGTACATCCCCGAGACAACAATATAGTCAACATTTCTCATACATATATATCAACTAAATTACACCATGAGGCCATATTACTTGAATCAAATACTAGATATCAAATACTTCTTTTATCTTCGCATACTACATTCAAGTGGAAGGTAAGGGCTTGAGAAGTGAAAAACAGAATACATCAACAATATCATTTGAACAAATTTCTTATTCTTTAAGAAGATGACAAACTATTAAAAAACAAAAACACAACTTGGTTAAGATTGAACTTAACCAATTCGATAATCCAGCTGTGAAGTCCTCTACTATGCCCTCTATCAAGTTGATATGTTGGCGGGCTTCCATCGAGGCACACTGTTTGATGTCTCATAAACAAATAAATACTTAGTACTCATACAAGTCTGCATGTGATTCTCTTTACTCTTTGTTTCTCAATGTATTGTGTAATGAAGTATTTTACCTGTGCCTTGAGCAGTGGCACTGTGAACTATGGTGATGTTGACAATCAGTTCTTTTTGAGCCATAATAGTAGTCAACATTGTTAGCAATGCTAACAAGAAGCTGGTTTCCATCCTGCAAAACATTCAAATTATTAAGCAGTTGTTGGTTCGTGCTTATATTGCTTTTTTATTTATTCATGTATTACTATTGTTTATTATGAAAACTCCCACTCTGGTAATAAATAATTGAATCTTTCTTCTAAATTTAGAGAGCAACAATAAATGAGTTCAATAATATAGATAAAAATAAATTTTATATATATTTTATTTTTCTTAACGGGTTAACGGATTATCCATTAAGAAAATTGAATAATCCGCCCCCAAACTGATAAGCCGTTAATAAAAAAAATTTAATTTGTTCCCCATCCGTTAAACCGTTAACCTGATACAAATAAGCCATTAAGCTTCGGTTTCTGTTGGGTTTTGAACACCCGTACTGCCCATACTCTCTGCCTTTCTACTAGAGGCATCGGCCACCACATTGGCCTTCCTGGGATGATTCAAGATGGTGATGTCATAGTCTTTCAATAGCTCTAACCACCTCCTCTTCCTCAAATTGAGATCCTTTTGTTTGAACAAATACTGAAGGCTCCGATGATCCATGAAAACCTCACATGACACGCCGTTAAGATAATGCCTCCAAATCTTCAACACATGAACAATGGTTTCCAACTCTAAGTCATGAACAGGCTAATTCTTCTCATGAACCTTCAACAGTCGTGATGCATATGCAATCACCCTGCCATCCTGCATCAATACTGCACCGAGCCCAACACGGGATGCATCACAATATATCGTATAAGATCAAAACCTGTGGGCAACACCAACACTGGCGCTGTAGTCAAAACAGTCTTGAGCTTCTAAAATCTCACCTCACACTCGTTCGACCATATGAACGGGCCACCCTTCTGGGTCAACCTGGTCAATAGGGCTGTTATAGATGAGAACCCTTCCACAAACCAACAGTAATAACCCGCCAAACCCAAGAAACTCCGGATCTTCGTGGCTGAAGTGGGTCTAGGCCAGTTCTGAACTGCCTCAATCTTATTAGGATCCACCAGAATGCCCTCTTCTGATACGATGTGCCCCAAAAAAGCGACTGAGTCCAACCAAAACTCGCACTTTGAAAACTTAACATATAATTGGTTGTCTCTCAGAGTGTGAATTATGATCCGAAGATGCTGCTCGTGCTCCTCTTGACTGCGGGAATAGATCAAGGTATCATCAATAAACACAACTACAAAGGAATCCAAATTGGGCTTGAACACTCGGTTCATCAAATCCATAAATGTTTCTGGGGCATTTGTCAACCCAAAGGCCATCACTAAAAACTCATAATGGCAGTACCGAGTCCGAAAAGCTATCTTAAGGACATCGGATGCCCTAATCCTCAACTGATGGTAGCCAGACCTCAAATCAATCTTTGAAAACACCTTGGCACCCTGAAGCTGATCAAATAAGTCATCAATCCTCGGTAATGGATATTTGTTCTTGATGGTGACTTTGTTCAACTGTCGTTAATCTATGAACATCCTCATCGATCCATCCTTATTCTTCACAAACAACACAAGCGCACCAGGCCTAATGAAGCCCTTATCAACCAAAAACTGCAATTGTTCCTTCAATTCCTTCAACTCTGTCGGGGCCATACGGTATGGAAGAATAGAAATGGGCTGATTTCCCGGAGCAAAATCAATACAGAAGTCGATATCTCTGTCGTGTGGCATCCCCGGCAGATCTGCAGGAAACACCTCTGGAAACTCACAAACAATTGGTAATGAATCCATGGAAGGAACCTCCGCACTAGAATCGCGGTCATAATCCAAATAAGCTAGACACTCCTTCTCGACCATACACCGAGCCTTTACATAAGAGATAACTCTCCTGGTAGGGAGAGCAGACCCTCTCCACTCTAATCGAGGAAACCCCGGCAAGGCTAAGGTCACCATCTTGGCGTGGTAATCTAATATAGCATGATAAGGTGAAAACTAATCCATGCCCAAGATGACATCAAAATCAACCATATCAAGAAGTAGAATATCTACGCTAGTCTCGAGACTCCCAATGATGACCACACACGAACGACAGACACAATCTACAATAATAGAATCTCCAACAAGTGTGGACACATACACAGGAGCACTAAAAGAATAACGAGGCACAACCAGATACGAAGCAAAATAGGATGACATGTAGGAATAAGTTGAGCCCGAATCAAATAGAACTGAAGCATCCCTATGGCAAACTGAAATAATACTTGTGATGACGGCGTCAGATGACTTAGCCTCAGGCCTGGCTGGGAAAGCATCACATCGGGGCTGGGCCCCACCACTCTGAACCACGTCCTTAGGATGGCTTCTAACTAGCTCGCCTTCACTTCTAACGACCTGACCTCCACCTCTAACAGTCTGACCTCTACCTCTGGCTTCCAGACCCCTACCTCTGGCTAGTTGAGCGAGCGGTGTAGCAACTGGTGTCGGAACCATGGCACGAGAACCCTGTTGCTGAGAGCTTCCTGGTGGCCGAGGGAAAAACCTAACAATGTGCCTCGGGTCACCACAAGTATAAAAGGACCTCGGCTGCTATGGCGGCTGAACTTGAAACTGACCCTGTTAACCTGAGTAACCACCCTGAAAACTCTGGAGCGGATGTGCACTAATAGGAGCTAGTGGTGAACTGTACAAAATATGTTCACGCCCAACTATGCCATATAAAAAGGAATAAGCGGTCGCTGTAAATATATTCCGGTTAACAAGTCCGGAGTCGAATCTCACGGGGAATTAACCTATTAAGCACAACTACTAGACTAGCACAAATTCACGCAATCAATCCTAAAAAATATTAAATAACAAATTAGATGTTTACTAACTAAATATCAAGTAATGAAAATACAATAATTAATAACTAACTACGAAGAGGTTGTAGACAAGATTTGGAATGATATAAGGTTATGATTTCCCCTATTGTCGGAATCCTTTCCGCTACATTTCCTATAAATTTGCCTAAGTTTTCTCTACCGATCATGAGCGATCTGAGTGTCGTGATTCTCTTCCTAGTAACTACCACAGTTTACTAGACATATTCTTCCAAACTACGCTAGTTGGCACTAAGTTACGGCTCACCCGGATCGCACCAAGGTTACGTTATTCCTAATCCCACCTTTAAATCCTCCCTTGATCCATCACATACGTTAGGAATGATGTTGTTCAACAACTACCTAAATATGCACTCTCTTCCGAGAAATACACACTACATAGGCACAGTCATTTGAGAGCTCTTTAATCAACCATAATATAAATGTAGTTGAACAAATAGAGAAAAAGCTACGGCAAATCAGTATTAAACGTAACAAGAAAATCATCCTCCAATAGGTTCCATCAAAACCCAAGATTAGAAGTTTAGATACTCATACTCATAGTAAAAATTTCCCAAGTATTTTTCATAAATAAATTACAAAGTAAAGATGAAGGAATGTAGAAATCGATGATTCTTTCCCCCAACAGTTGTTCCACGAGCTATTCTTGCCTCCGGTCGCAAAAATCCTTCAAAAGTGGTGTTTAGTGCCTATTTATATGTGTAGAAAGAGACCTAAACGACATAGCCCAAGTCCAAGTCCAACAAGGAGACGAAATAAGCCTTCAAAATCTGGATCAGGCTCACTAAGGACCTCGCCTTGCGAGGGTTATCGCGAGCTTCACCTCGCCTCAGACCATGCGGCGCGAGGTCTGCCGCGTGCTCAACCTCGCCTTATCCCTCGTGTTGCGTACTTCCACGCGAGCTCAATAACTCACCTTTCCTGATCTAATGCCAGCCTCTAGGCTTGTTGAGCCTACTGCTTCATTTTTCCTCTGCTCAATTCTTTCTATCTTCTTTCCTACTATTTTTGAGCATGATTTATACTTTATATATTCCTTTTGCTCTAATTTCATCTCCAATGTAACTACACATAAAATAAACTCCATTACGCGCAAATAAAGTGTAGTTTAGCGTTAAAACACCTAAAATGTAAGGTAAATAATGTACTAAAATGTAGAATTATAGCCAAACATCTTCTAGCTGATCGGGATGAGACATATGCGGGCCGCGACCACCTGAAGCACTGTGAGATGCCTTGAGTATTAAATGAAACGGCTTGGGAGGATGGACTATACCAAAAGTACCCCTGTGTCCAGAGAGGCGCCACTGAACCCACCGGAATGATGTGGTCTCTTGTCAGACCCCTGCCCTCTCTCCTGTGCAAGAACCATCTCGACCCGCCAGGCGACATTGGCAGCTGCCTGAAAAGATATCTCACCCCCAGTATCCTTGGCCATCTGAAGACTGATGGGGTGAGCGAGTCCATCTATAAACCTCATCACCCTCTCCCTCTCAGTCGGAAGCAAAAGAAAAACACGACGGGCTAGATCCACAAACGGGTCTTGTACTGAGTAACAATCATGTTGCCTTGTTGGAGACGCTCGAACTGTCGACGGTATTCCTCTCTCAATGTGATGGGGAGGAACTTCTCTAGGAAGAGCTGAGAGAAATGGTCCCAATTAAGAGCAGGCGGTCCAGCTGGTCTGGTCAACACATAACCCCTCCACCATTTCTTGGCAGAACCCATCATCTGAAATACAGCAAAATCGACCCCATTGCTCTCCACTATACCCATGTTTTGTAACATCTCATGGAAGCTGTCAAGATAATCTTGGGGGTCCTCTGAAGGTGCACCACTAAAGTGAACTAGAAAGATCTTAGCAAACTTGTCCAATCTCCATAAAGCCTCAGAAGACATGGCGGGTGTATTGGTAAAAAAGAGTTTCACACGTAAGCCAACTCTTGACAACTCATCCAATTATGTGGACACAGGAGAATGCGACAGCTGGATGTGATTCTTTAAAGAGGTGCAGAACAAAGAGGCACGATTCAATAAACCCTCGATCCCATCAGCCATGGGAAACTTGCTCTAATCGAGACAAGGAAGGGACATGGTCAGAGTGAATCTAGACAGAATTACAGATAGTTTCAGGAATCCCCAATAAAAAGCCCAGACATTATGTAACCTTCACATAGCAGTTACGGTTGCCCTTGGTAATGCCTCATTAATGTAATAATTAGTCATTAATGAGAAATTATTGCAAGAACCAAACATTATATTAAGAAACCTCCTATATAAAGGAAGGAAATATAACTTGTAAGGACATCTGATCTTAGAATACAATCTACTTTGCTTTTCTATATTTCTGCAATATTATCTATTACTCGTTTCTCTTTATTTAGTATTATTTCCTTGATTATCAGTAACCCGTGTTCATCCTAGAAATAGCTTTGGTCAAAGAATCTAATTCTTTGGTTACACAAATTGGTTCCGTTACCGGAAATTCTGATAATGTTTGTTCATTTTTTCATTGATATCCTCTAAAACGATGTCGAACTCCAACAATAACAACCTACAGAGGAATGGAACACCAGTTCCATCACCTCAAGTAACCCCTCGTGTTTCAAGGGAACCGTCCCCAGAAAGATCTGACAACAACCACAATCATAATGAGCAGACAATAGAACAAGATCGAATAAGGCAAATGATTGCAGACTACGTGGGACAAGCTTTGCAAGAATTTTCAAGGGGATTACCAACATCACCTCCTGCATCACTGACACCACCTCTAAACAATACGGTCACCGGGGAAAATCCTCAGTCTGGATTGGTAAATTAGGCAAGGGGTGACACCCCTAACGAATCTCGAAGCAAGACTAGGTATGACTAATAACTCTGAATTACAAAATTTACTGCTAACAATGCAGAAACAGATGAAGGATCAGAACAATCGCATCGAAAAAATTCCTGGAGTACCACCTATTATCAAAGGCATTGATGTTGATAGGTATTCTCAACAACCTTGGAAGCCAAGTGCGGCACCCTTGCCTATACCCAAGAAGTTTAAAATGCCTGACGTTCCCAAATATGATGGAACAACTGACCCACGTGATCATGTGACTGCTTTCACTACTGGAGTAAAAGGCAACGACTTAACAAAACAAGAGATTGAATCAGTCCTTGTCAAAAAATTTGGGGAAACACTTACCAAAGGAGCCCTAACCTGGTATTCTCTTCTCCCTGAAAATTCTATTGACTCTTTTGCTGAGCTTGCAGATTCATTTATAAAAGCACACTCTGGTGCACAAAAAGTTGAGAAAAGAATGGAAGACATATTCAAAATAAAACAAGGAGACACGGAACTACTCCGTGAGTTTGTAGACAGGTTTCAACGAGAAAGAATGCAATTACCCAGGATGCCTGATAATTGGGCAGCCATGGCATTTGCAAGCAACCTAAATGATAAAAGCTTAGAAGCCACGAGACGACTAAAGAAAAGTCTAAAAGAATTCCCCGCTACAACATGGAACGATGTATATAACAGGTATAGTACTAAATTCAGAATAGAAGAAGATATCATTGCTCGTTCAAGAGATGAAGATCATTCCAGATCCATATGTACTGAATTAGACAGAAGATCAGGTAAAAATAGGTACGATCCTTACTTAGGACCCTTGGGACATGACATTCGTCCCAGGTTCGAAAACACTAGGTCAGACTATAGACCACCAGGAAGAGACGTAGTCTCATCCTCATCTAGATTCAGAAAAGATCGGGATGAACGACCTAGAGGTAATACCCGAATTGGGGATCATACCTTTAATGTAAGTACTACTGAGTTTGTCTCAATATTGAGGAACATGGGAGACAAGGTTAAGTGGCCCAAAGAGATGCGATCAAATCCAAATGGAAGGAACCCAGATCACTGGTGTGAATTACATAACGATCATGGGCACAGGACTGCGGATTGCAGATTTTTACAAGGTGAAATAGAACATTTATTGAAACAGCGCTATTTAACAGAATTATTTAGTGATAAAGGTAAACAGGCATATATGAAGAACAGGCAGGAGCCCCCAAGGCCTCCTTCTCCAAAGCGAACCATCAACGTGATACATGGAGGAGAGGAAGTAAACAGAATAGTTTGCCAATTAGCATCAAAAGTCACAATTACCCACGGAAAGAGGGTTCGAGAAGATCCAACTGAAGATAAAATAACCTTTGACGATGCAGATTTTGGTGGACTAATGCTTCCCCATAATGATGCCCTAGTAATATCCTTACTCATTCATGACACTAACGTTAAAAGAGTGTTGATTGATCCAGGTAGTTCAGTCAATATCATCTTGTTAAGAGTCGTGGAAGAAATGCTAATGGAAAATCTGGTGATCCCAAAGGCACGAGCCATATCAGGGTTTGATAACTCCACGGTGATAACCAAAGGAGAGATTGAACTTAGCACTTACGCTGAGGGAGTAGTTAAAAACGCTAAATTCCAAGTCATTGATACTAACATGGCTTATAATGTGATTATGGGAAGGCCTTGGATTCATGATATGAAAGCAATGCCATCCACCTTACACCAGGTAATCAAATTTCCCTCATAGTGGGGAATCAGACAAATTAGAGGTGATCAACTGACCTCCAGAAATATAAATTTCGTGCACTTTATAACAAAAAAGGGACATAAGAGTCAGAAGATAGAGAAATCTTTCAAACAGATGTCTCTAGCCAATCAGGTATGGAAAAAATTACTAACCAAATAGGTACAAAAAAAGTAAATATTCAAGCAGGTACAGAAAGAGACACCCGAGTGAAGGAGGATTCAGTCACCATGGAAGATGCGCTGGACCATATAGATGTGGACTCTAGACCGGATGTCATTTACGAACCGGAAGAAGAGGAACATGTCAAAACAACTACGGAAGATCTCGAAGCTATTCCATTGTTTGAAAAAAAACCTGAACGAAAGGCGTATGTAGGCACGAGGCTGAGTCCCGATCGAAAAGGTACGTTAATTGACTAGTTAAAGGCTAATGCAGACTGTTTTGCATGGTCCCATTCAGATATGACAGGTATTCCACCAGAGGTGATGACTCACAAACTAAATGAAGACCCATCCTTCGTACCTGTTAAACAGAAAAAAAAGAAAGCAAGGACCATTCAAGAACCAAGTGATTGACGAAGAAGTTCAAAAACTCTTGAAAATTGGTTCGATACGAGAGGTAAAGTACCCTAACTGGCTAGCTAACACTGTGGTGGTACCTAAAAAGAATGGAAAATGGAGGGTATGTGTAGATTATACTGATTTAAATAAATCATGCCCCAAAGATTCATTCTCATTACCACATATAGATCAAATGATTGATGCCACTGCAGGTCATGAATTATTGAGCTTTCTAGATGCATATTCTGGTTATAATCAGATTAAAATGGATCCCTCAGATGAGGAAAAAACTTCCTTCATTACAAACAGGGGGACTTACTGTTATAAAGTTATGCCTTTTGGCTTGAAAAATGCTGGAGCCACCTATCAAAGGTTAGTGACTAAAATGTTCCAAGAACATCTTGGAAAGACGATGGAAGTTTATATTGATGATATGTTGGTAAAATCAACACAAGCAGAAGACCATTTCCAGCATCTCTCTACTACTTTTGATATTTTACACAGGTATAATATGAAGCTAAATCCAGAAAAATGGGTTTTTGGAGTGCAATCAGGTAAATTTTTGGGTTTCCTTGTATCGAACAGAAGAATAGAGGTAAACCCCGCTCAAATTAAAGCTACAAAAGAAATACCTGATATTTTAACAAATAAAAAAGAAATTCAAAAACTAACAGGGAGAATAGCAGCTTTGGGAAGATTTATTTTCTAAGTCTTCCAAAAAAAGTTTTAAATTCTTCNTCTCAGTTCTCAAAAAGCAGAATCAGTTCGAATGGACTGAAGAATGTCAGCAAGCCCTCAAGAATCTGAAGATTTATCTATCGAAACGACCGCTGCTTTCAAAGCCAAAAGAAGGGGAAATATTGTACATCTACCTGGCTGTTTCAGAAATTGCTATAAGTGCAGTACTGGTAAGAGAAGAAAAAGGTAAGCAATCACGTATCTACTATGTAAATAAAACTTTGCTAGATGCTGAAACTAGATATCCACATCTGGAAAAATTAGCCTTAGCTTTAATAATGGCATCTAGAAAATTACGACCATATTTTCAATGTCACCCAATCATTGTTGTGATTTCATATCCTTTACGAAATATTCTACATAAACAAGAATTGTCAGGAAGATTAGCCAAGTGGGCCATAGAATTAAGTGAGCATGAAATAATATATCAGCCTAGGACTGCAATTAAGTCTCGAATACTAGCTGATTTTGTTGCTGACTTTAGTAATAGCATTATCCCTGAAAGTAGAAAAAGAGTTACAACTTCTTAACGGTTCTAATCCGGGCCTATGGACCCTATTCACCGATAGCTCCTCAAATATAAAAGGTTCNCTAACTGGTAGTAAATCAGATGCAGGGGACTTACATCGCTTGAGAGACTCGAATGCAACAGTATCTTGAAAAAGCACGAGAGCTCGTGAGACAATTCAAAACATGGAAGGTAATACAAATCCTAGAGAGGAAAATGCAGAAGCAGATGCATTATCTAACCTCGCAGCGGTCATGGAAGTAACAAACAAAGACAATGTAATTGTCGTCCATCTATTCCACTCAACGATCGACCAGGAC
>ML396490.1:0-26468 GCA_005239525.1 Nicotiana knightiana | reverse complement strand
TAGCATAATTAGTTAAGCCCTAATTAACTAATTATTAGTTAAGCATACATAGCATAATTAGTTAAGCATAGTTAGTTAAGCGTAATTAATTAAGCATAATTAGCATAATTAGTTAAGCCCTAATTAACTAATTATTAGTTAAGCATAAATAGCATAATTAGTCAAGCCCTAATTAACTAATTATTAGTTAAGCATAAATAGCATAATTGGTTAAGCATAATTAGCATAGTTAGTTAAGCATAATTATTTAGGCCCTAATTAACTAATTATTAGTTAAGCATAAATAGCATAATCAGTTACGCATAATTAGCATAATCGATTAAGCATAATTAGTTAAGCCCTAATTAGCTAATTATTAGTTAAGCATAAATAGCATAATAAGTTAAGCATAATAAGTTAAGCATAATTAGCATAATTATTTAAGCCTAATTAGCATAATTAGTTAAGCCTAATTTGTTAGCACACTAATAGAACAATATTGTCCCCTTCTATAAACTAATTCAATTATACTAACTCAAGGTTCATAATTTATACCTTAATTCTAAATTTAATGTAGTTCAAACCAAAAACCCTAAAAAATTATAATTTTAGGTAGTTCAATTCTAAATGTAAATCTAATATAGTTCAAAAACCCTAAATAATTACATAAAATTAAATTCCGAAAATTAAAAAATAAAAATCTGATAATTATAATTTTTTTTTGATAACGTACACTTTAATTACAATTATTTCAAAAAAGTACATAAAATGATATTAATTAGGCATGCAATAAATTAAAAATTAAAAATTAAAAGACTAATAAGGTAGAACACTAACCTTGAAAGAGAATTAATGGTAGTGACAATGGTGGAGGCGACGGCGGCGGCGGCATGTGGCAGCGGGGTTGGGCGACGTGGGGGTTGGGCGAGGTGGGGGCTGGGGGAGGAGGGGTGGAATTTGGGTAGAAGAGAGATGGAAGACAGAAAGAAAAGAGGGACTAAAAATATGAAATTGGGGAAGAAACCCGCCTGGGGTAGGTCAAATTAAAGAGATTTCTGACCGTTTGATAACAATAAAAAATGTTGACCGTTTGACCTCAAGATCCAAACTGAATTCGGTCGGAATTTAATTAACTATTATATTTCCATTTTTTAATTATACCGATCGATTTCGGTTATTTTTTTTATAATATGTATATATATATGTAACGACCCGACCGGTTATTTTGAGACTTAGCGCCCCAATCCCCAATAACTACTTTCCCCATATCTATTTGTGCTTTTGTGACTTGCCGGGATGATTCGTTTTGAGTTTCGGAGTGTTTTGGGGAACTTAATCCCTAAATGAGACCTTAAGTCTTAAAATTTGGACCGTAGCCGGAACTATGTGAAGACGGTTCCAGAATAGAATTCTATCGATTCTGTTAGCTCCGTTGAGTGATTTTGGGCTTAGGAGCGCATCCGGAATGTATTTTGGAGGTCGGTAGTAGATTTAGGCTTGAATTGGCGAAAGTTAAAATTTGGCGATTTTGGCCGGGAATGGAAAATTTGATGTCGAGGTCAAAATGGAACATTGGAAGTGAAGTAGGTTCGTAGTGTCATTTGTGACGTGTATGTAAAGTTTGAAGTCATTCGGACTAGGTTTGATGTGTGTTTAGCGTCGTTTGTAGGATATGGAAAATTCTAAGTTCCTTAGGCTTGAATCCGAGGGTAATTGGGTATTTTGAGGTTTCTTTGAGTGATTAGAAGGCTTGACTGAGTTTGTATGATGTTATGGGGTGTGTTGGTATGTTTGGTTGAGGTCCCGAGGGCCTCGGGTAGTTTCGGGTTGTTAACGGGCCATTTTTGGCTTTTGGAGAATGGCTGATGGTTGCTGGTGTTTTCTTCTGGTTTCCTTATACGCGATCGTAGAGGTATGTTCGCGATCGCATAAGCTTATTTGGGGCATGGGTGAAATTATTCTATGTGATTGCAGAGTGAGGGTCGCGATCGCATAAGTGTGTGAGGTAGTGTTTCGCGAACGCGTGGCATGTGTCTAGTTCGTGTAGGGAATTAGAGCTGATAAGGACCTGAGGCGATTGCTCTATGCGATCGCGTGAAGCAGGTTGTGATCACGTAAGTTTTTGTGGCAGAGGTTCGTGAACGCGTGATGATTTCCACGTCTGCATAGAGTAAAAATGTGGGGCAACATGTTTGTGCTTCGTGATCACGAGGCTATTTCCGCGAGCGCGATGAAGGTATATCTGGGCAGATTTAAAGTTCAAAGTCGAGGGTTTTTGGTTCATAACTCAAAATTTGATTGGGAACTCGGAAGAAGGCGAAATTTGGAGAGATTTTCGGAGGAAGTTTTTGGGTAATGATTCCTAACTCCTTTATGATTAATTTTCACTAATCTATGCTTAATTTTATCATCTAATTTCGGATTTTGGGTGAAAATTAGGGAAAATTTGAGAAACGTTCTTAGGCCGAATTTTAGTATTTTGATCGAGAATTTGGTATCAGATTTGTGTAAATTTGGTATGGATAGACTCGTGAGTGAATGGGTATTCGTAATTTGTGATTTTTACCCAATTCCAAGACGTGGGCACGGGGAGGTTTTTCAGCGTTTTTCCTATTCTAATGCTTTAGCTTCGAATTCATTAGCTAAATTAGTTACTTGTATTTGGTTTGATTATATTTGGGCCATTAGGAGTTGGATACTCGTGACAAGAGATCGGGTTCAGATTGATTTGAGCGGTTTAAGGTAAGTGGCTTGCCTAACCTTGTGTGGGGGAACTTCCCCTTAGGATGTTTGGTACTTTTTCATGTATGAGCGCCGTGTACGTGAGGTGACGAGTACATACATGGGATAAAATCCTGCTTTTTTTCTAAATCATAAACTGTTTGGTTGAACCGCACTGTTATGTTTAATTACCCTGTTTAGATTAGGAAAGCATGCCTACGTGTTTCGACTGTCTATTTGAAATTCTGTGCAGCATGATTAGGTAGATTCCTATTTTCCTTGGTTGCATTTAGTCTAAACTATACATTTCAATGCTGTAACTATCATGTCATTGCTGAGTTGCATATTTACTTTGGGACTACGGACATATACCGGGAGATCCCCCTATCTTGCATATTTACTTTGGGACTACGGACGTATTCCAGGAGATCCCCCAGCACTTCATGTTTACTTTGGGACTACAGACGTATTCCGGGAGATTCCCCCGTACTGCATATTTATTTTGGGACTACGGATGTATTCCGGGAGATCCCCTTGTCGCGCCCCCTTTTTCCCCTCGCTGAAATTGAGGTTTCGACATTTAATGAGACAACTCCCTTCCCTTTTGGGATGTGATATGAGATTGGAAGAGTCGCCACCTAACGGATTATGGTGCGTTAGGGCACCTAAAGGAAATAACTCATAAAACTAATTTTCATTACCAGAGATCGGGTAAGGGCTCGAAATTACCTTGAGGGGAAGGTGTTAGGAACCCCTCGAAGTCCACAACGATGGGTCCCGACCGAACTTAATTAAGTGAATTAGTCATTAAAGAAAAATAGAGCAATTTAGACAACTATTATTTTAAAGCAGGAATTAAACGGGTCCTAAGTTTCTTAGCCTATAAGATCATTTCCATGCAATACTTGATAACTTTTTCCAAGTTGGGGTGCTACACATTGTATTAGCGCACATGTCATCATCTCCTTTACTACCAAATTAACTATCTTTCAGTTATTACCTAAGTGTTCTAATAGCTTCTAACTCGTGCCTTAAGCGTGCACTACCCGTCCCTTACCTATGGTCCTGGAGGTGTTTAGGACTTCTATTTAAAGTAGTTCTAGACTAACCTATGTTGCTTAAAAAATGAGAAAGCTAAGCGACAAACAAAAATTCAGATAGGATTGTCACATAAGAGCAAATAGGGGCTCATGTTAACCTCCACAAGTAAACATCAAATGCACGCAATTCAGACAACTTTTATTAGTTTAAGACCCTATAGGTGTAGACACATAATTTTTGACCCTCCCCGAGATATTATACATTTTAGTGTTTAAATATTTAGTATATGCCTAATATCACTATTTTTACTAGTTTTGACTATTTTACTTTATTTTAAGCATACAAATTGAAAATTACAAAAATAGTTCCATATTTCTCTATTTAATTCTCGTATTAAGTGTTTTTAGAAAGATATTATCTTAACCCATTTTTATTTTTGTATAATCTTGAAAAAATATCAAAAATAGTTTTGCAATATAATATTGTTTATTTTGATTAATTAGAATTAGTTCTATATTTTATATTATACATTTTATATCATTTTAGAAGGAAAAGTGAGTTTTGGGTTGTTTTATCTCATTTTAGTCTTTGGCCCAACATTGAAGCCCAATAAGATCTAGCCCAATATCCCCTCATATCTAAAATATACCCTAATTCCCTCCTCTATATAATGAAAAGCTAAGACCTAATTAGAAAAAAAAATGGACCTAATTTTGGAAAAGATCCTCCCTTCCAAAAATAGATATCGGCGCACCCCATATCTCCATCCTTTAAGGCCGTGAGAACTCACGACTAAAGCACCATAGTTAACCTCTTTTAAACCGTCACTGATTTTCTTTTATTTCCTCCATTAAAACATACCAAAACCTCCAAAAATAACCTCTAGACTCATGAAAATAGCTCTAAAAAAGTCCAAAACTCATTCTTTAAAAACGTCCAAACCCAGTTGAGTAGTCCGAGGTCCCGGCGAGTTTCAAAGTAAATATTTTGTTACAGTTTTTGGTTATGAGAATTCAAAGTTGCTGCCTCGTACCGGTTTTCGATTTTGTTTATATTTAGAAGGATAAATTTCTTTTGCTGCATTATAGGTCCGTTTATCGATCTATTTTGTTCCTTCATGCTCTTGTTAACTTGTTAAATAGTTTGAAACGTTTTTAGCTCACGAAATGCCTCCATTACCATTTTTTTGCTTCTGTTAGATATGAATCTATGAAAGATCCATTCCATTTTTAATTATTACTAAATATGTCTTGGTATCTTTTAATTGATTGTTGTGCCAGTTTCTTTCTTTAGTTTTCTTCAAAATATTTATTTGTTTGACCCTTTATTATATCATATGTAATTAGCCCCAATCATTTTCTGTAATGGAATAGTTTTGAAATGGGAAACAATAGTATAATATAGAAGGGCCATAATTGGTTAGCTCACTTGGATCGTATGATTACTAACTTTAAATAGTCTAATTTGAAGTTCCGAATAATTTGAGACAAATTAAAATATATCATGTTAGTAAGTCTTTAATAATATTTTATCCATAAATCATGACCTCACAAAATTTTAAATTAGTGACAAAGAAATACTCATTTGCATCGTAACTTGCTTTAGGCGAGATTAATAAATCAAAATCGTGGATATGGGTACGTTTCCCGTGACATGATCACGATACGTAAATCCTAATTCGGGTGTGCATTTCATGTGACCCGACCCTAACTTCAAATAGTATTAAAATAAATATGTTGTAAATTGCGGGTGCATTTCATGTGGCACGATTTGCAACATGTCCAAAAACAACAAGTGTACACCATCGTGACTTGTTTCAGAATAATTCCATAAATATTAAAAGCGTTTCAATAGGTTTAAAAATGCACAATAGATTTAAAACACGTAATTAATCAGATAATTAGGCCAATTAATAATAGTTAAGCGACCGTGCTAGAACCACGGAATTCGGGAGTGCCTAACACCTTTTCCCGGGTTAATAGAATTCCTTACTCGGATTTCTGGTTCGCAGAACACTTAAAACAGAGTCAAAATTCCTCGATTTGGGATTTTTAATAAATAAACGGTGTCCCGGAACATCGTCAAAAATCCGGGTGGCGACTCTGAAACATAAATAAATCCCAAATTCGAATAATATCACTTTAAGTGGAAAAACTCCCTAATCCACCCTAATACCCTTACCGGTGAAAAAGGAGGTTTGACATCTCTGGCGACTCCGCTGGGGATCAAACTCAGAATCTCTGGTTCAGGGTTCAAGAATTCGAGCTTATATAACTGTTATATTTTGGCTTTCATTATCTGCTTTTACATGTTTGAGCCTAATGTGCTAAATGCCGCTTTTTACCGCTTTGATATTATGTGAACTATATATAACACTGTTACGAAACCCTTCTTCTCTCTGAGTCTTCTAAATCATCTGGGAAGTGTGCACTTCGTGTGACTTCTTTTCTGTTATAGTCATATCCCAAATTTAGAACGAGGTTCGGACAAGTTGCAAAGCCGGTGAAGCTTCTGTATTCCCGGTACGCTGCCCCCCTCGGCTCGAGTTGTTCGCTCGGGTAAGCCAGGTCTAGAACAATAAACCCCAGGATTTAAACTTAGAATAACATAGCCTCATGCCGGATCCCTAGTAGGAACGCTTGTTTGCAAATTTGACTTTTGGGGACTCAACACAGGGGTTGGGACAATCTATGACAGGTGTACCCAATTTAAAAGACCATCCTGATGCATCTTACGTGCTACTTGTGTATCTGTTTATTTTGGCTTACATGTTGACTGACTTCTAGAATGGGAAAGAAAATTAAAAAAAAAGAAGAGAAAAATCAAGAGTGAGAGGTAGGTATTTGAAAAATGCTGAAACTCTCCCGAAAAAAAAGAGAAAGAAAATAAGTGAATTTTTTCAAAAGTAATGTTTTCCCGGTTCTGTCAAAATGGCAGAACTACGCGGGCCTGATTCTTACCGGATGTGAGATACGTAGGCAAACCTCATCGGTTTCGGCCCCCAATTTTAAAAAAAATCCCAAAAAATATTCTCTACCTTTTTATTTTTCCCCAATTTAAAAAAAAAATCAAAATTTTTTTCCCTTTAATTTCTTCTTTAGAAAATCTTTCTTTGAGACCCCAATTTTCAAAAAACAAAATCCAAAAATATTTTTCGTTACTTCCTTCTTAAGAAAGTCTTTCTTTTAGACCCCAATTTTTAAAAATTAAAAATATTTTCTTTTAATTCCTTCTCAAAATCCAAAAATATTTTCATTCTTCTTTCGAAAATTGACAAGAAAATTCAAGATTCAAAAATATTTTCTTTTTATTTAGAAGTATTTCTTTCATAAATTCAAAATAAAAGTCCAAAAATCCAAAATATTTTTCTTTCTTCTTTAGAAGTTTTTATTTCGAAATTCACCCAAAAAAAAGAATAAAAAAAAAAGAAAATCAAAATCAAGAAATATTTTCTTTCTTCTTTATAAGTCTTTCTTTCGAAAATTAAAAACGAAAAATTCAAAATTCAAAAAAAAGAGAGTTAGTTTATTTCCTTTAGTCATGATCTTCCTGAACTACGCAAGATCTGATTCATGCGGCGTCATGATACGTAGACAACCCACATCAGGTTCGATCGAATGATTTCAAAAGAAAAAAAAAGTGAAAAAAAAGAAAAAAAAGGATAATAAGGACCGACTGAGTCCATTTTAACATGTCTTTTGTTTTGGATTGCNAAGGTCCAAGAGAAAATGCCAATGACAACTGACATCGAAGCTGTTACGAGTGCTCGTGAGACTCGGGGTCAGAGGGTTCAACAAGAGTCCACTGTGGTTGAGGAAAATAGAATACTGAAATAGAAAATGGCTAAATGTGTCAAGCATGGGCCAATGGCCAAGGACCGCCCTTTTCTTCTCATGGTTTCCCAGAGTTCACACCCATCTCAACTACTGCCATTCCGGTCTCATTGCCTGATCAATCCTATCTACCTGGGTTCAGTCCTTATCCCAACTGCACGACTACAGCTGGAACTTTTGTTGCGTGCTCCCAAAGTGTGCCATTGACAACCAATCAGACAACCGCTGATGTCTTCACCGCCACACAACCAACAGTGGTACAGAGGAAAACTCATGAGTCACAATTTGCGACCCATCAAGAACAATACCATTCTCCTGAGTACCATTCGTACCTACTTGATCTTCCGACAAAGATTGAGAAGCCTGCCAGAAAGATGGCACAGGAAGAAAGGACCCAAAGAGTGAAAAGCTTAGAACAACAGTTGAAAAGCATGCAAGGGTTGGCAGGTCAAAAAAGTATTGCCTTCAAGGATCTATGTATGTTCCCCGATGCCCACTTGCCACCTGGTTTCAAGACCCCCAAATTTGAGAAGTATGATGGACATGGAGATCCCATAGCCCACCTGAAAAGGTATTGCAATCAGCTAAGAGGTGCAGGAAGAAATGAAGAATTGCTAATGACTTATTTTGGGGAAAGCCTTACGGGGGTAGCCTCTGAATGGTTTACTGATCAAGACACATCTCGCTGGTATGTTTGGGACGACATGGCTCAGGCCTTTGTCAAACAGTTCCAATACAACATCGACATTGCCCCAGACCGCAATTCCCTTTCAAACCTGAAGAAGAAACCAACTGAAAGTTTCAGGGAATATGCCATTAAATGGAGAGAGCAAGCGGTTAGAGTTAAGCCACCCATGGATGACCACGATCTAATCACTGTCTTCCTTCAGGCTCAAGAGCTAGATTATTTTCAAAACATGATGTACGCAGTTGGCAAATCCTTCTCGGAAGCAATCAAAATGGGAGAAATGGTTGAGAATGGTCTTAAGACGGGCAAAATTATAAGCCAAGAACTTCTCAAAGCCTCAACTCAGGCTGTCCAAATTGAATCTGGTAATTTTAGTGACATGAATGAGAAATATGAAGAAATCATGATGGCATCAGTGTTGAGAAGAGGTCCTAGGAGAACATCTCGAAAGGATGACCAACCTCGTCTGATTTCCGATGATTCCCCTGAGCACTACTATCCACCTCAGAACCCACAATACTCTCTTTCTCCACCTGAGTATGTTGTCCAGCCACCAAGACACTCTAGAAGGCGAGCACCAGCATCGCAGAGTCTCTGTCCGCCTCCACAAAATTTTCAAGTGCCCTACAACCCGCATCCAAGCAAGGGATATAGAGGGGAACAAAGGTTGAAAGATAATTTTACACCAATAGGAGAGTCTTATGCAAGCTTATTTGAGAAACTAAAGCATTATGACATGATTGCACCTATTCCTCCAAATCATGTGGATCCACGTGCAAGAAGATTTGACCCTTATAAAAGGTGTGAATACCATTCCAATTCCCAGGGACATGATGTTGAAAGCTGTCGGGATTTGAAAAGAGAAATAAAAAGGTTGATCCAGGAAAATCTGATTGTGATCATAGATAGTGACACCCATAATATCACGCAGAATCATTTACCTACACATGATGATGAACACTTTGTGGGGATGATGGGTGGTGACAGGGAGTATGAGAATCCTCTCGGGAACTCGCTGACTGAAGTTAATGATTTTGAAATTGGAGAAAGCTCTGCTGATTATGATGAGCAAATTTGTGGTTAATGTCAAGCTTAGCAATTGAAAATTCATTCCCTCCTTACTAGGAAGGAATAATAGTAACTTGTTTTGATGTTTTTTCTATTATCTGGGTTATTTCAGGGTTGTGATCCAGATTTTATTTGTTTTATTGAGTCAAACCCTTCTATCCCTCTTTTCTGTTTGTGTGAGTCTTGTCTGTCTATTTTATTGCTATTTCATTATACGGGTTATTCTAGGGTTGTAACTCGGATTTTGGGTTGTTTGTCTTGTTTTTAATCCCTTCCATCCTTTACTCAATGAAATACAATTTGTCCTTTTGTGTCATTCCATGCTTAGTTCCTTTCTCGCTAGTTTTAGTGATATGACATGCATGCGGAAATTTTGGCCAGATCTTTAAAAACTGATTTAGTCTTGAATGAGATAAGTGAGAAAGAGACACTTTTGAGGATGAATAAAGATTTGAGATACTTTGGAACTAAGGTCGAGTAAAATTCACCTTCAAATCATTGTAAAGATCGGGCTTGAGGATGTTTAATCAATTTAAACTTGGTCAAAAGTTTGGCATTAATGGATGGAAAGTGTCTTTCGACCATGACACACCAAGAAGATAGACATGTTCATCAACACTATGATCGCAAAAAGATAATATGTTTTGGCGTCAAGGCTGGGAGGCCCTTTTTCTTCTATCTAAGCACTTTATACCCTTCTCTACCCCTTTAGAGCTAGTGTAATTTTTCTTTGACCACCCTCTATTGGAATCAAGTTTAGAGTCAAAAGTCCAAAAAAAAAAGTGAAAATGAAAAAAGATCCATGCCCCAAGAGTACAAACCGGGGCAACTCTTAAAAAGTTCAAATGAAAAAAAAAGAGAAAGAAGAAAAGAAAAGCCTGAGATCTATGCCCTAAAAAAAAGAAGCTGGGGTAATTTGTTTTGAAAAAAAAAGAGAAAGAAAGAAAAATGAGAAAGAAAAAACATGAGAAAAAGAAATAAAGATGAAAAATAGTTAGGTCATATGTTTGAACTACGTTAGACCTGATTCCTAAAAAAAAAGAGGATACGTAGGCAGCCTTACACGGTTCGGTCCAACCAAATAAGAATTCAAAAAAAAAGAGAAGAAAATCCAAATATCCCCAATAGCTAAAACTGGGGCAAAGAGTTTGTTTCACTTTGGAAAGAGTCGATTCCAAGAGTTGTAAGTCTACAACCCCCTCATTTTGAGTCTACTTTAAGCCTTCATGCCGACCCTCCTTTCCAACCCTATCCAAAAACCTTTCAAATAAAGACATCCTAATATGCCTTCAAGAATGCCAAGAGAAGCGTGCAATGAGCAGCAGTTTTCACACGATATAGAACACTGGTAGGCGATGGTAAGCAGAGATGAATAAATGAGAGAGACTTGTTGGTGAAAACCCCTCGTGGCACCACTAATCGAAAGTGAGTCGTGAAGCTGATGCGAAGAACTGACATAAACAAGCCCGAACTTCAAAGGTCATAGGAATGGTAAAAGGAAATATTAGATCAGTTTGATAGATCAGGCCGTTGAGTCCAAAATGCATGTCATAATCATTAAGGCTAGTTACTGCAAAATAAAAAGAGGAAAAAAAGGGAGCTCTCCCTTCCATCCTTCCCAACATGGGCATCTCTTGTTAATACTTGTTTCTTTGCATCATTGTGTCCTTCACTCTAAGTCAGTTCTTGTTAAAAATAAGCAAGAAAGGATTTCAAAATCTGCTACCAGCTTTTCAGTTGCACAAAATTGAATTTGGCCAGCAATTCAATGTTACAGTCGATATGCATTGAGGATTCATGCAGAGGCTTCCCCCCCAAAATACCCTTGTCAGCCTACTTGGCGCAAGCAAAGATAACTGGTGATTCCCTCTGACAGCCAAATTGCTCTAAAAGGCAAGAAGCCATTCAAGATATCAGAAAAGGTCGCCTATGTAAAGATCTCCTATTGGGATAAGTCTGAATGAGCCACAAATACAAATGGTACTGGGTGTGAAACAATCATGGTTGATGACTCAGACTGATTGAGCAAAATCCAAGCTTCCTAGGACTCAAGGACACAAACCGACCACCACTTTTTAAAATTAACAAAATTTTCTTTGTTTGAAACATGAACAAAGCAGTGCAACGAAAGTAGTTCAAAGAGAAAAAGAATAGCAGAGCCGACAAAAGGTAAGTTTCTCAAATCTTTGCTTTTATCTGTCTTGCGAGTGTGCATAAAATATTGCAATTACTCTTCACATTTTTCCTCCTAGGATAAAAAGTCCTAGTCTAATGGATTTTCTCCCAATAAAAATCTTAGTCTGATGAATTTTTCTCCTAAGATAGAATACCTAGTCTGATGAACTTTCTTCTAGGATCGAAATCTTAGTCTGATGAATCTTTCTTCTAAGATAACAAAAAAGAGGACCCAGTCTGATGAATTTTCTCCTAGGATCGAAATCTTAGTCCGATGAATCTTTCTCCAAAGATAGAAGACCTAGTCTACTTTCTCCTAGGATCGAAATCTTAGTCTGATGAATCTTTCTCCTAAGATACCCAAAAAAAAGACCTAGTCTGATGAACTTTCTCCTAGGATCGAAATCTTAGTCTGATGAATCTTTCTCCTAGGATAAATGTCTTAGTCTGATGAATCTTTCTCCTAAGATAGAATACCTAGTCTGATGAACTTTCTCCTAGGATCGAAATCTTAGTTTGATGAATCTTTCTCCTAAGATAACAAAAAAGAGGACCTAGTCTGATGAATTTTCTCCTAGGATCGAAATCTTAGTCTGATGAATCTTTCTCCTAAGATAGAAGACCTAGTCTGATGAATTTTCTCCTAGGATCAAATCTTAGTCTGATGAATCTTTCTCCTAATATAACAAAACAAAACACCTAGTCTGATGAAATTTCTCCTAGGATCGAAATCTTAGTCCGATGAATCTTCCTCCTAAGATAGAAGACCTAGTCTGATGAGCTTACTCCTAGGACAGAAATCTTAGTCTGATGAATCTTTCTCCTAAGATAGAAGACCTAGTCTGATGAACTTTCTCCTAGGATAAACATCTTAGTCTGATGAATCTTTCTCCTAAGATACAAAAAAAAAAAAAATTAGTCTGATGAACTTTCTCCTAGGATAGACGTCTTAGTCTAATGAATCTTTCTCCTAGGATAATTTTTTTTTTTAAAAAAAGAAGAAGTCTTGTTAAAATAAAATAGTTTATTTATGTCCTCAGAATATAAGCATTGGAGCAATTTGTCTAAAAGAATGATTTTCTCAACAAAATTTTTTTTTTTTTGAAAAAACAATATCCTTCTATTTTAGCATAGGTACACAATTCAGTAGTCT
This sequence comes from Nicotiana knightiana, assembly GCA_005239525.1. Taxonomy (NCBI): domain Eukaryota; kingdom Viridiplantae; phylum Streptophyta; class Magnoliopsida; order Solanales; family Solanaceae; genus Nicotiana; species Nicotiana knightiana. The sequence continues at coordinate 13,810 of ML396490.1, read as the reverse complement.
CATTTTCCAACATAGGGTCTCCATTCCCTAGTTGATTTTATTTTTAGACATAGAGTCTCCACTCCCTAGTCGCTTTTCCAACAGGGTCTCCACTCCTTAGTTGATTTTAGACATAGGGTCTCCACTCCCTAGTCCCTTTTCCAACATAGGGTCTCCATTCCCTAGTTGATTTTATTTTTATACATAGGGTCTCCACTCCCTAGTCGCTTTTCCAACATAGGGTCTCCACTCCCTAGTCACTTTTCCAACATAGAGTCTCCATTCCCTAGTTGATTTTATTTTTAGACATAGGGTCTCCACTCTCTAGTCCCTTTTCCAACATAGGGTCTCCATTCCCTAGTTGATTTTATTTTTAGACATAGGGTCTCCACTCTCTAGTCGCTTTTCCAACATAGGGTCTCCAATCCCTAGTTGATTTTATTCTAGACATAGGGTCTCCACTCCCTAGTTGATTCCAACATAGGTCTCCATTCCCTAGTTGATGCTGACATAACCCGATGAATCTCATTTCCAGACACCGGCATAACCTGGTGATCTTTCCTGAAAACAGCATAACCTGTTGATCGCTTCCTGACACTGGCATAACCCAGTGATCTCCTTTTCCCGGAAACATCATAACCTGTTGACCTTTTCCCAGAAACCGGCATAACCTGGTGACCTCTTTCTTGACAACGGCATAACCCGTTGATCCTTCCCTAGACACCGGCATAACCTGATGATCTTTTTCTTGACGACAGCATAACCTGTCAATTCTCTTCCAACATAGGATCTCCAACCCCTAGTTGATTTTACCTTTGGGCATAGGGTATCCACTCCCTAGTCTACAATAACTCTGGGTACACCATTCCCGACCTTTTATTGCTTTCAATAATAAAGTAGCATATATTCCTTTGCAATAACTCACGAAATTTTCCTAGTGAAAACTGGGGCAGAAAATTTTGTTCATTTGTTTTGATTTTGCGCAGATTACAATTTAGGACAATGGATTCGAGACGACCAAAATAAGACGTCTCAATTCATAATAAAAGAAAAGAAGAACAGAAAATAGTTGAACCCCAAAGTACAAAATCGGAAAAGATGTGGACTGCTCGAGACAGATTGAAGTCACAAGCTATGCATGTCCATTCTTGATCCGAAAAAGCTGTAGAAGAATGAACTAGCACCTGCAGCCAACAAGCATCAAGATTCAGATCAGATTCCGCAGGAAGAACCAACCAAGACTCAAGACCAAGCTTCAGAAGACTCATAGATAGGAATCTTGTAACTCGTAGTTGATAGGCTTGGTTAATCTTTTATTTTTGATTTTGATGTAAGAATGGGACCGCGGACCGGAACCTCGACGGAACGGAACCTCACTCGAGTCCCTCATCCTCTCCATCACTCCAAACTTATAACCCGGTATATGTAGGCTGTCCAAAACCAGGACTCGGTCACATTCTCCTTTCTTTTAGCTTTAGGTCTCTCTAAATAAAGGTCGGGTCAAAACATGTCTTGTTGTTCTTTGTCGGAAAACTCTTCGTGTTTCTAGTCAAAAAAGGGGCAGCTGTAGACACGTAATTTTTGACCCTCCCCGACATTTTAGCGTTTAAATATTTAGTTTAGGCCTAATATCACTATTTTTACTAGTTTTGACTATTTTACTTTATTTTAAGCACACAAATTGAAAATTACGAAAAAAGTTCCATATTTCTCTATTTAATTCTCGTATTAAGTGTTTTAAGAAAGATATTATCTTAACCCATTTTTATTTTTGTATAATCTTGAAAAAAATACCAAAAATAGTTTTGCAATATAATATTGTTTATTTTGATTAATTAGAATTAGTTTTATATTTTATACTATAAATTTTATATCATTTTAGAAGGAAAAGTGAGTTTTGGGTTGTTTTATCTCATTTTAACCTTTGGCCAACATTGAAGCCCAATAAGATCTAGCCCAATATCCCCTCATCTCTAAAATATACTCTAATTCCGTCCTCTATATAATGAAAATCTAAGACCTAATTAGAAAAAAAAATGGACCTAATTTTAGAAGAGATCCTCCCTTCCAAAAACAAATATCGGCGCACCCCATATCTCCATCCTTTAAATCCATGAGAACTCACGACTGAAGCACCATAGTTAACCTCTTTTAAACCATCACTGATTTTCTTTTATTTCCTCCATTAAAACATACCAAAACCTCCAAAAATAACCTCTAGACTCAGCTGAAAATAGCTCTAAAAAAGTCCAAAACTCATTCATTAAAAACGTCCAAACCCAGTTGAGTAGGTCCGAGGTCCCGACGAGTTTCAAAGTAAAGGTTTTGTTACAGTTTTTGGTTATGAGAATTCAAAGTTTCTGCCTCGTACCGGTTTTCGATTTGGTTTATATTTAGAAGGATAAATTTCTTTTGCTGCATTACAGGTCCGTTTATCGATCTATTTTGTTCCTTCATGCTCTTGTTAGCTTGTTAAATAGTTTGAAACGTTTTTAGCTCACGAAATGCCTCTGTTGGTGTTTGTTTGCTTCTGTTAGATATGAATCTATGAAAGATCCATTCCATTTTTAATTATTTTATTACTAAATATGTCTTGGTATCTTTTAATTGATTGTTGTGCCAGTTTCTTTCTTTAGTTTTCTTCAAAATATTTATTTGTTTGACCCTTTATTATATCATATGTAATTAGCCCCAATAATTTTCTATAATGGAATAGTTTTGAAATGGGAAACAATAGTATAATATAGAAGGGCCATAATTGGTTAGCTCACTTGGATCGTATGATCACTAACTTTAAGTAGTCTAATTTGAAGTTCCGAATAATTTGAGACAAATTAAAATATATCATGTCAGTAAGTCTTTAATAATATTTTATCCATAAATCATGACCTCACAAAATTTTAAATTAGTGCCAAAGAAATACTCATGAGCATCGTAAATTGCTTTAGGCGAGATTAATAAATCATCGTGGCTATGGGTACGATTCCCGTGGCATGGTCACAATACGTAAATCCTAATTCGGGTGTGCATTTCATGTGACCCAAACCTAAATTCAAATAGTATTAAAATAAATATGTTGTAAATTGCAGGTGCATTTCATGTGGCGCGATTTGCAACATGTCCAAAAACAATAAGTGTACGCCACGTGACTTGTTTCAGAATAATCCCATAAATATTAAAAGCGTTTCAAAAGGTTTAAAAATGCACAATAATTTTAAAACACTTATTTAATCAGATAATTAGGCCAATTAATAATAGTTAAGCGACCGTGCTAGAACCACTGAACTCGGGAGTGCCTAACACCTTCTCCCGGGTTAACAAAATTTCTTACTCGGATTTTTGGGTCGCAAACAACTTAAAACAGAGTCAAAATTCCTCGGTTTGGGATTTTAATAAATAAACGGTGTCCCGGAACATCGTCAAAAATCTTGGTGGCGACTCTGAAACATAAATAAATCCCAAATCCGAATAATGACACTTTAAGTGGAAAAACTCCCTAATCCACCCTAATTCCCATTTCAGTGAAAAATGAGGTGTGACAATAGGCAGGATATCTAGATGAGCATAAACAAAATATAAGACATCAGTTTACTAAAACGAGTATTGGGACCTACTGGCTTGCCTACTGATTTTGGTTAAACTCTGAATATGGGCAGACTTCAAGTAGTACTAAATCACAATTCTTTTTTTTTAGCCCCAGAATTCTTAATAATCCTATAAAATTTTCTAAGTGATAACCAGAACAGAATCCTATAGTCATGGCTTCTAAACTGTTAATTTATAGAACTATAACAATGAGTTACTGATTTTAACAGATAGGTTTTTATCCTTTAGATCCTATAGGCATGCTTTCTAGATTTTGAAACTGATTTTTTTATCTCTTATTGGAATGGTATCTAAATTAAAATCGATTTTTATCTCCTATAGGCATGATATCTAAGTCGTATGTGGACAGAATTTTAAGCAACTTTCCAGGAAGGTTATTATTCAAACAGATAGAATCCTATAGGCATGGTCACTAATGCATATATGTCATAAAATATGCACGGATCCTATAGACAAGATTTCTAATGCAAGAGGTCTATAAACAAGACTTCTAGTTATGTGAGTAAAATACAGAACAAAGACATTAGAAAATCCTATAGGCAGGATCTCTAAACAAGTATTAGCTTTCACATGATTCAACCAACATAATAAACTTATAGGCAGGATTTCTACCCAAAGCTTGAACAAAGATATATAGAAACCCCTCCCCAGCTTTTACTAATAACCCCAGATCTGTTATTACAGAGATTATTACAGCCCAATATGAATAAATTACATAGCAGAATTCATTACACTATAGGGAGCCTTAGCAAGCCCAATGAACCTGGGAACCAAGCCTTCCAACCGTAACCACTTTGAAGCACAACATAGGGATTCATAGAATATTAGAATCAGGTTTCCAGTGTGTCAAAGTTCCCAAGGGCCTTAGAGGACCCAAGGCAATGCTCACACCAGAACCAGATTCAAAAGATAGTTCAAGAAATTGGAGTCATTGGCTAAAGATAGAAATTTGAAGGTTTTTGAGAAATCCGACCGGAAGTGAAAATTTTGATATCGGGGTCGGAATGCGATTCCGGAAATTGGAGCAGGTCCGTAATGTCGAATATGACTTGTGTGCAAAATTTGAGGTACATTGGATGTGATTTGATAGGTTTCGACGTCGGATGTTGAAGTTGGAATTTCTAAGTTCATAAAGTTTGAATTTTAGTGCGATTCGTGATTTTGGCATTGTTTGATGTGATTTCGAGGCTCGACTAAGTCTGTGTGAGGTTATGGGACTGAGTCGTGTAATTGGACGGGGTCCCGAGGGCCTCGGGTGTGTTTCGGGGTGGTTCCGGGTTGTTTTCAAGTGTTTTTGTGCTGCTGTCTTTCTGGTGTTTTGGGGGTTCAGTGCGATCGCAGTCCTTGTGGTGCGATCACGGAGAAGAAATTACAGGGGCTGGTAATTTGGCTTGTTCGTTCGCACAAGGATGTATGAAATCGCATAGAGGAGGATTTTGGGGGCTGGTGCATTGGTCTATGCGATCGCAGCTATTGTTGTGCGATCACACATAGTAAAAATATAAGGCTTCATGTTTTGGCTTGTGCGATCGCAACTGGTACTGTGCGATTGCACAGGGTGTTCTGGCAGCATATTTGGCCTGTGCGATCGCGGCTAATTGTGTGCGATCGCACATAAGGTTTTCCTGGGCAGTATTCAATTTAAAACGGATTTTTGCCATTTCTCTCATATATCTCTCATGGTTGGGGCGATTTTGGAGGATTTCAAAGGGTGATTTTCATCAAGCATCAAGAGGTAAGTGATTCCTTCTCATTTCCAAGTTAATTCAAGGTTTATACATGGAATTAGAAATGAAAATTGTGGGAAAATTGAAAATTTTGAAGAAAACCTAGAAATTTGGCAATTTGGATTTTAGCCACGAATTGAGCATGAATATTTGAGTAAATTGTATATTTGAAATATTAAAGCTATGGGTAGAATTTATCTTCGAGAACTTTTGAATTCCGGGCATGTGGGCCCGAGGGAATTTTGGTCATTTCACTAAGCGGGGTTGGGAAATTATATAATTTGGAATTGTTGCAATTATTAGAGTATATTTTCATTGGTTTGTCGTGAATTGAATAGTTTTGGGGTGATGTGTGTCCGTTGGAGTCGTCGGAAGGGCCTGGAAGTCGGTAATGGATATTCGAAGCGAGGTAAGTCTCCTTTCTAACTTTGTGATGGGGAATTATCCCCCTAGGTGAACTAATTAAGTATGTGTGACTATCTGCGGGGGCTACGTACGCACGAGGTGACGGGATATTATGCCATGTCCGGGTAGCCTAGGACCCACTAGCATGCCTTACCTGTTGTACCTGTGACCTTGTCTATGATATTAGACTGCTAATATAATCGAAATTGTAATCGAATGACTAAGGAAGACTAGAGTTTATTTTCTTAATCATCTAAAAAGAGAATTGATTTCCTTCGCGGGCAATTGTATTTCCGGATAAGGTTGTATTATTATACATTATAAAAACTTGGCAAGTGAATTTCGAAAAAGGATTTAAATACTATTTTGTGGTTTTTAAAAGAGAAATCTGTCATTTACTTGGTTACTTGTTTTCCCGACGTATTCGGGGTTGACTGTTGATTGTGCGTGACTATATGTGACTGCTTCGCAATTTACATTCCGCGAGCGGAGTGTTATTTCCCCCACTCTCATGGGAGCGGGCCGTACGCCACGACGGATTGAAAGATGCACTTTTGGTACGGGGCGTTTGATCCTCGGCAGTGCATAGACATGAGTATTTTATTGAGATGCACTTTTGGTACGGGCTGTTCGATCCTCGGCAGTGCATAGGCATGATTACTATATTGAGAGGTGCACTTATGGTACGGGCCGTTCGACCCTCGGCAGTGCACATAGAGGATTATTATATTGAGAGGTGCACTTATGGTACGGGCCGTTCGATCCTCGGCAGTGCACATCGATGATTATTATGACGGCTCAGGTCGGTCTTCCTTATCCCGTATGCGCATGTTAAGTTGTTAAATATTTTTCATGATTTTTAAAAGTGATAAGATATTTGGGGGAAAACATAGAGGAAATTGTTTACTTAAAATATTTCGGGAAAAATGAGGAAGTGGTAACTGTTTGTTTATTTCCAGTATTTACTTGGATTTCTGTGCCTTATATATATTGCTTGTTTACTACCTTACATGCCTACCGTATTCATCATATGCTGTTAATTAATTTGCTGGCCTCTAGTGAGTATCTAATTCGACCTCTCGTCACTACCTCTCTGAGGTTAGGCGGGCGACTTACTGAGTACACGTTGTTTTTGTACTCATGCTACACTTGTTGTGCATTATTATTGCACAAGTACTTTCATAGCAATGTGGAGGATTCGGAGACTTAGGCGAGTTGCATCATCCGGAGGCAATCTGCAGCTGACAGAGTCTCCCTCGTTCTGTATTTGTTTTCATTTTAAATTTTCTAGTCCAATTTGTATTTCGGATAGGCTTTCTGACGATTGTATAAATTCTTAGAAATTGCTCATGTACTTGTGACACCGGGTTCTGGGATGTGTTGGAATATATTTGCTAAAGTGAAGTAAATTAAACTATTATTTTACTTAATAGATTTTTATTTAGTTAATATGGAATAAAGTGCAAGGAAATGTTTTTCATAAATGTTTAAACCGGAAATTATTTCGATTAAGTAATGATTGGCTTGCCTGACAATGATGTCCGGCGCCATCACGACCTTATGGATTTTGGGTCGTGAGAGTCATTGCAATTATAACCTACAAACATAATTGTGCATAAAATAATTAAAGATTAATATAAATATAGATGATAAAAATTAAGCAATAAAATTATTATAAAATTATTTGTGATGTAATTAATAATTATTTGGACAATAAAATAATGGAATAAATTATTTTAAAATCCTTTTAAAATTACAAAAAATTATGAAAAAATATTAATTGATGCTCATGCATTGTTTTGAAGGTATATATGTATTTTAAAAATAATATAAGAAAAAATTAGGTATCAACACCCCCTGTACTGCATAATTAATTTGGGACTACGGGACGGTATCTCGGGAGATTTCCCTATTGTGTTTCTCTCGTTGTGAGTCGAGGGCTTCTTGACTTTTATTACTTGACGCAAACCATTTTATCTTGAAGTCGGGTTTCAATATGCTTTGGGACAACTCGTTTCCTTTTGGGAAAGGGGTATAGACATTGAAGAGTCTCCACCTAACGAATTTAAGGTGCGTTAGGGCACCTAATGCAAGTAACTCATACAAACCGATTTGTGTTACCAGAGATTGGGTAAGGGCTTGAAATTACCTTGAGGGGAAGGTGTTAGGCACCCCTCGAGGACCACAATGGTGGGTCCCGACCAAACTCATTTATTGAATTAGTCATTAAGCAAATAAAAAATTCTAAGCACATATAGATGAGAGAAAAGTATGTACGTGAGTGTGTGTTTTTTGTGAACTATTTTTTTTTTTGAAGAATCAGAATGAGAGTGTATATGTAGCACTTAGGGACAGAATCAGTTCCTATAAAGAAATTCGGAAGAGACCCCCTTAAATTGGGGAGGGTCAGGTAATGGCCAGAATTGGGGTTCAATTAAGGCAGCAAATCAGAATCATACCATATAGGGAATCAGTCAAATCCCCAAACTATACTGATAATCTAATTAAGGCAAGTATAGTCAATCAAGGTCACAAATAAGGAAACAAGTAAAACTCCCAACAAATATGGATTTTAACAGGACAATCATTCGAATCCCTAATAGGAATCAATCAGGTAAAACCCCCACATAATACTGATTTTAACAGGGAAAATCGTTCAAGTCCCTAAATAGAACCAGTTAGTACGACTGATTCAAAGAAATAAACATAATAATGGAAAAAATAGAAGAAATAAGTGTAACCATTAGAAACATCTAGGGTTCGAGCATACATGCGAAGATTAACCAAACACGTAAAGAGATGGCTAGATTAAACATTGAAAGTAGAAAATCTTTTTAAAGAGGAGTCAGGGAAGAACCCTAGTTTCAGAAAGAGTGAATAAAAATCGAAGCAGTTAATTAAAACCAAAGATTTTCAAAGGAAAAACCCTGATAATACTCGAATCACTTCAGATCTGAGAAGATCCGAACAGTAGTGAAACTAGGGTTTTTCAGAAACAGTAGAGATGAAGAAACTCGGACAAAAATCCATGGACTCACACTATAAGCAAGAGAAAATCTATACTCACAAACGAAAAATGGCCTTAGGCAGGTCGGTAAGCAAGTTTCTGGCAAGAACAGGTTGGATCTCCATGAGATTTTCTCAAGGACCCATGAAATCAAACAAACAGGAAGCATAGAAAGCTAGTAGTGGTCGGAGAATGCATGAAAACTCCATATATGGGAGCTTTTCGCCAGTGACGGCGATTAGGGTTAGGGGTGAGTTGAGAGNAGGTTAGGGAACTAGTGACAGCGGAAATGAAAGAGTGAAGGGGGGTTAGGGTTGTTGGTGAATTAAAAAGGCAAGTAATGTTGTGGACCGTTGATCTATAGGATCAACGACCACGATTAAACGGGGTTATTGGGTCGGGCAGGTATAGATTGGACTTAGGGGTGAACTGGCCTGGTGTATTAAAGGGTTTGGATGATGTATAGTGGTTAGGTCTGAAAAATTAAAGGAATTAAGAGGCTATTTGTCAAATACCCAATTAGTTGACAAAAGTAATTTATACAAATAATTAAAGGATTATAAAAAATAATTTTCATGCACAAAAATATTTTAAAATAATTATTCAATATTTTAAAAATACAACAAGCTATTTTCTGGTAAAGTAATGTAATAATGCATGCATGGGCTATAATTGCAAAGTTATTGCAATTATAACCTAAGAACTGTAAATGTGGCTATTTATGAAATAATTTAAGCTTAATATAAATATAAATAGAAAAATTAAACAATGAAATTGTTATAAATTCATTTGTAATACAGTTAGTAATTGTTTATATAAATAAAAATACTGGGATAAGTTAATTAAAAACCTTAAAAATGCAAAAATTATGGAAAAATGTTAATTGATGCTAATGCATAGTTTTGAAGGTATATATGCAATTTTGAAAATATTATAGGAAAAAGTTGGGTATCAACAACTGCCCCTCTTTACCCATGAAGGAGGAAAAGAGTTGTCGGGTAAAGATATGATGGCCAATTTTGACCGAGCGAGATGGTTTGAGAGATTTAGGTCGCACTCCATCTTCTGAGCTACCTACATATACCTGGTTTTACTGGAATCAAGCCGTGTGTACTTCTGGATTCATCGGCGGAATATATCGATGAAGTCATCACAAGAACGGACACGGGGTTTTGTAATAGGTGAAAAAATGGTTATGGTGAGCGGTCAAGTTTCAGATAATTTGAAAGAACTGGAGCGGGATTTCTCCTGTTGGGGTAGCGGTTGCTTATCAGGTCACCTGCAAGTAAAGAGATACTATGAGCATATATATTTGCAGAAATTTAAACATGATGCAGATTCCCATCAGACAATGAGAATTGTCTTTGGACGGTTCAGGATGACGTCCTTAGACCATGATGTTCTGGGCCATGAATTGTTCAATGAGAGATTCGCATGCCATGAAATGGTGTTCTCGGGCCATGAAAATGATGCCTCCGAACCATGACGCCTTTAAATAATGATATGCAAACGTGAGAGATCCTCAGGCCATGACATGGTGTCTTCCAGCTATGAGGATGATGCCTTTAGACAATGACGCCTTTGGACAAGTTGGCAATATTTCAGCCCATGAGATGCAAATATATGATGTCAAGAGCAACAAGACAAGGCTTAGTCTTGTGAAGTTGAGAGTAGAGCTTAGCCCGAAAGAAGAGAAAATAGATAGTGCTGGAGAGACAGTGCTTAGTCTCGGCAAATAAAAAGGCAATGATTGGCCTTATGCAGATATGGAGGCAGGGCTTAGCCTCATGCGAATATGGAGACATATCTTAGTTTGATGCAAGGTTCGAGACAGGGCTTAGTCCCATGAAGATGGAAGGCAGTTCTTAGCCTTATGCAGACATGGAGGCAGGGCTTAGCCTCAGGAAAATATGGAGACAGAGCTTAGTCTCATGCAAGGTTCGGTACAGGGCTTAGTCCTATGCAGATGGAAGGCAGAGCTTAGCCTTATGAAAATATGGAGACAGAGCTTAGTCTCATGCAAGGTTCGGGACAGGCCTTAGTCCTATGTAGGTGGAAGGCAGTGCTTAACCTTATGCAGATATGGAGGCAGGGCTTAGCCTCATGCAAATATAGAGACAGAGCTGAGTCTGATGCAAGGTTCGGGACAGGGCTTAGTCCCATGCAGATGGAAGACATTGCTTAGCCTTATGGAGACATGGAGGCAGGGCTTAACCTCATGCAAATATTCGGGACAGGGCTTAGTCCCATGCAGGTAAAGCAAATAGCAGAGTATTATTGGGTAGTAGATTCAGTATCGCGATTGTCATGAAGGTTGTGATTCCGAGGTGTGCATATTCTTCGTTCCTGTGTTCAAAGAAAAATTGTGAGTTCTGTGAGAGGGGAGGTCGGTTAGTGCCTCCGTCGGCTTGCTTGACTTGATTTGATCTGTCTAAAGATCCTATTCAAATCATTGGGGGGTAGCGTTTGCTAAGCAAAGTTATTTCATAATCAATCATGCATAGTTTTCAAAGTCATAGTAAAAATAAGTTTTTTAGAAATTGGTTGTATGAACCAGTGATTGTGACACGATCCGAGACATCGCGACTTCTCTTGCCGTAGAATTTTGAGTGTCCTTATCAAAATTCTGCCCCAGTTAAGACAGACAAATATTCTCGACTGCTGTATATGCTGCGATCGGCTGAACTTGCTTCGGAATTTTGAGGGTCCTCCTCAAAATTCTGCCCCAGTTAAGACAGACAAATATTCTCGACTGCTGTATATGCTGCGATCGGCTGAACTTGCTTCGGAATTTTGAGGGTCCTCCTCAAAATTCTGCCCCAGTTTCTGATTGTGGGGGAAATGAGATTTTTATTGAATTATGACCGAATCTATAGGGCTGCCTACGTATCCCCTATTAAACGGGAATCTGGTCAAGCATAGTTCAATTACATCATATGCAGAAAACATAAATTGTTACACATAATATCGCTTGACTACATTTGAATTGATTGGTTTTGGCCATACTTCTCTGTCCATTTCTGCGAGTATGAGGGATCCCCCTGTCAATACTCTGTGAAACATGTAAGGACCTTGCCAGTTGGGAGAGAATTTCCCTTTGGCTTCATCTTGATGCGGAAAGATCTTCTTCAATACCAGCTGCCCTGGTGTGAACTTTCTCGGCTTGACTCTTTTGTTGAAGGCTCTGGACATCCTGTTCTGATAAAGTTGTCCGTGACATACCTCATTCATCCTTTTTCCGTCTATGAGGGCTAGCTGCTCATAACGGCTCTTTATCCATTATGCGTCACTGAGTTCAACTTCTTGTATGATCCTCAAGGAAGGAATCTCTACTTCAGCGGGAATAACAACTTCAGTACCATAAACCAGCAAATAGGGTGTTGCCCCGGTTGACGTGCAGACTGTGGCACGGTATCTCAGTAAGGCGAATGGTAGTTTCTCGTGCCACTGTTTGTGATTCTCTATCATTTTCCTCAGTATCTTCTTGATATTTTTGTTGGCGGCTTCTACGGCTCCATTCATTTGAGGTCTGTATGCTGTGGAATTCTTGTGCTTGATTNACGGTATCCCAGTAAGGCGAATGGTAGTTTCTCGTGCCACTGTTTGTGATTCTCTACCATTTTCCTCAGTATCTTCTTGATATTTTTGTTGGCGGCTTCTACGGCTCCATTCATTTGAGGTCTGTATGCTGTGGAATTCTTGTGCTTGATTTTGAAAGTCTCGCACATGGCTTTCATCAGATCACTATTGAGATTGGCGGCATTGTCAGTGATGATGGATTCTGGAACTCCGAACCGACAAACAATCCGGTCGCGGACAAAATCTGCCACAACCTTCTTAGTTACTGCTTTGTAAGATGCTGATTCAACCCATTTGGTGAAGTAATCAATAGCTACCAAGATGAACCGATGCCCATTTGAGGCGGTGGGCTTGATTGGACCAATGACATCCATTCCCAGGCGGCGAATGGCCAAGGTGAGTTTGTTGAATTGAACTCATTCGACGGCACTTTTATCATATCTGCATGCACTTTACATTGGTAGCATTTTTGAACATATCGGATGCAATCTGTCTCCATAGACATCCAGAAAAAGCCGACCTTGAGTATCTTTTTGGCCAAGACAAAGCCATTCATATGCGGGATGCAGGTTTCGGCATGTATCTCTTCTAGAAATTTAGAAGCTTCTTTCGCGTCGACACACCTCAATAATCCCAAATCAGGAGTTATTATATATAAGGTTCCTCCGCCGTGGAAGAAATTGTTGGACAACCTCTGAAGCGTGCGTTTCTGAGTATGGTTTGCATGCTCCGGGTATTCTCCTTTTGTCAGATACCTTTTGATGTCATGGAACCAAGGCTTCCCGGCTATTTTTTCTTCAACATGAGCACAATATGCCGGCTAACTATGGATCCTTACTGGGATAGGANGATCAATGAAGTTCTTGTCTGGATGTTGTATCATTGATGACAAAGTGGCCAATGCATCGGCAAACTCATTCTGAATTCTGGGAACATGTCAAAACTCTATCTTTGTGAACCTTTTCCTCAATTCCTGCACATGGTGCAGATATGGTAATATCTTGGAATTCTTGGTTTCCCATTCTCCTTGTACCTGGTGCACAAAAAAATCGGAATCATCGATCACCAGCAGCTCCTAAATGTTCATATCAACAGCCATGTTGAATCCTAATATGCAAGCCTCGATTCCGCCATGTTGTTGGTGCAGGGGAATCTGAGTTTCGCAAATACCGGATAATGCTGCCCAGTTTCTGATACCAAAACGGCTCCAACGCCGACTATTTTGAAATTTTCCGCTCCGTCAAAGAATATTCTCCAACCGTCATAGGACTCAGCAATGTCTTCTCCCACGAATAGTACCTCTTCATCGGAAAATACGTTTCCTGGGGTTCGTATTCTCCTCCCACAGGGTTTTTAGCAAGATGATCTTCTAGTGCCTGTCCTTTGATTGCTATATGAGTTATATAAACAATGTTGAATTCACTCAACAGTATTTTCCATTTAACCATCTTGCCAGTAGGCATAGGTTTTTGAAAGATATACTTCAAAGGATCCATTCTCGATATGA